>CM038468.1:26489468-26581968 GCA_021464415.1 Lonicera japonica
TTATCCGGATGATAACGTACTTATTCTTTGATTTTGCAAAAGGGTTTTATCGGGGTCCCCCACAGATAACCTGTTTTTCTGAGCGCGTTAGAAACCTAACACAACCATGTTGCCACTTCGCTTACTAGGACGGGGATCGAGTGTCGAGAATATATTCGACTCTTCAGAAATAAGACGATAATCGAAAATGCTTGTTGCTATTTTCTGCACTGTTTTGGTGATTTTTCTTGCTGTTTTCAGCTCTAATCTTGCTCTAATGTTGCTGTCTAGAACCCATGGGGGTGCTGGCCTATTTATAGTGTCGAAAGGGCATATGTCGCGCGACATTCTACTTTAATGATGATTCTGACTCACTGCTGAGTCAGAAAGTGGTGTGGTGGGGTGTTTGTCGCGCGACATGTCCCTGGAGGGGGAGAATGTCGCGCGACATACTGCTTTAATGATGATTCTGACTCACTGCTGAGTCAGAAAGTGGAGGGGTGGGGTGTTTGTCGCGCGACATGTCCCTGGAGGGGGAGAATGTCGCGCGACATACTGCTTTAATGATGATTCTGACTCACTGCTGAGTCAGAAAGTGGAGTGGTGGGGTGATTGTCGCGCGACATGTCCCTGGAGGGGGAGAATGTCGTGCGACATACTGGACTGTCGCGCGACATTTCACTTTAAAATATCTTTGTTTGGCCAACAAACCCTTTCGGGGCAGTTCTGGGTGTTCGGGTGAGTTCCGGACTCAAAAACAGTACTTTCGAAGTTTGTTAGGGTTCTTGCGGGGGTCACGGATCGGGGTGTCTACAGTTGGTGAGACAGAAGCGAAGAGCCCTCGTACGATGGAGCCTCCTCCTTCCCCGCAGCGTTGATGATGGTTTATTCTGATTTTTAGAAATAAGTTATTGACTTTAGGTGTTTTTATATTATAAATAAGTTTGTTTTATTTTTAAATTGTTTTGTGACTGGTCTTTAATTATTAATGAATGAGATATTTATTTTTGGGAGAAAAGTCTTGTATATGTGATGTTTACGTGTTTTGAAGTATGAGAAAGTGACAAAAGCATTACGAATATGGTTTGGAAAAATAGGTTACTTAACATATGTCAGTAAACGTATTACGAACTTGATTGAGAAAAACAGTTAACTATATTTGTTAGCACAATTACTACGAATTTGTAAATAATGGTTAAGTAATAATAGTTAACTACATATGTTAGCAAAATTAGTACGAATTTGTGAAAGATGGTTAAGTATAATTAGAGGCAATATTATTATAAATTTGATTGTGAAAAATGGTTAAGTATATGTTGGGCAAGTAATTATCAAACCTATATGCATGGAATGATGGATCGTTCTTCCTGAATAAAGTTTGGCAATATTCGTATCATGATGAATTTGTGAAAAGAAAGTTTGAAGGAAAAAATTTTGACAACAGGGAGGCCCAACCGCAGGCCCCACCCGCAGGGGGTAGCCGTATGGTTGGGAGCCAACCGTACTATTGCCAGCTAGCTGTACGGTTGGTAGCCAGCCGTGTGGTTGGCCTGTGCCTTTTTGCTATAAATAGAGCGCGAATTTGTCCTTTTTTCCTCATTCTGTGCAATACCCATTCTATCTTTTTAGCCTAAAAATACTTCTTTCTTTGTCATCATGTCTACCTTTCGTCCCAATGCTTCTTTTACCATGCTGTCTGATTTTATGTCTTTAGCTGAGGCTGACTGTGGCCTCAATTAGGGCGACTTGAGCCATCTTCATCGATGGTGTTCCCATGATATCAACTGGTCTTTCCTCTTAGGTCTGGTTCAGTTCTGGGATCCAGAGGATCACTGTTTTCGTATCGGGCTAGATGAGTTATGTCCGACGATTAAGGAGTTCGCACTACTGATGCGACAAGATGTTTCTTGGCCACTGGCATCCTTGAGAGATAGTAGGAGCCCGCGAGTTATGCTGGTGAGTTACTGGGTTTGAGGGATAGTGACTGTCGTTCGATGATATTAGACGGTCAAGTTCATCTGCGTCGCATGGTGGACGTTTTTATTCATCACGGTGACGATCCGGCATACTATTCAGGTCAGACTTCTGCTTGTCTTATTTGTGCCTTTTCTCATATGGTTTTAGTTACTAAGGATGCGATCCTTGTAGACCCTCTGATCATCCGAGTCGTAGTTGAGGCTCGACGAGGTCATTTAGTGACTCCCATTTTGCTAGCGGAGACACTAAATGGCTTGGATGCTCTAGTTCAGTGTCAGGTTGAGTACTTTCGAGGCAGTCCTTATCTGTTATATATGTGGGTTACTGAGAGATTTCATTTTCTGGATCCTTTTCTTCCTTGGGATTCCCGAGATTTCTTTCTTCGTCATGATTATGCTTTGATTTATCGACTATCATCATTTGACTGGGCCATCCGCTTTTCGAAGCTGCCTCTTCGATTCGTTGGGAGATTCCCTGGTGGCGTATGAGGACGATGATCATGAGTATGGGCAAGCAGAACTATGTACGGATTCGTGGATTGAGGGAGACATTTTTCTATATACCTGGGCGGTTGACGAGACAGTTTGTTGTTCCTTTGAGTGTGCCTCGTCCACTAAGGGACTTCTCTTTAATGGCTCTCCCAATCACCCCGAGGTTAGAGATGACTTTACGAGGCTTGTGGTCCACCCGCTATACTCGATGATTTCATGGTGCAGAGGTTGGTATTACCCAGGTGACTCGATCTGACGTCATGTTGCACATTTGGCGTCGTGCTCGTCAGACAATTGAGAATGACCCGATGCTGATGCAGTGGTTTCGGTTTGGAGATACTCGAGTGACAGATGAGGCTGTTTTGGCATCATACCATACTCTAGAGAGGGAGAGGATTTTGTATGCTACGATCGATTGATGGCTTGTTGGTTTTGATGGTTGATGGTTTGGTTTTGGGGTGGTTATGATTTTTGGATAGCTTCACGTTGAAAGCATTTTTAGGATGAGTAGTAGGTATGTTTGATGTTTTTACGAAAACTTGTAGGGATAGGGAAGAAATGATGTAATGAAATGTTTGGTTATGTATAACGAAAACCTTTTTCTTTTCCCTGTGCCTTTGTTTGATGAATGAAGTTTATTTTTGAATAATAGACCGGGCCTGAATATCCTATTCAGTTTGCCTACGTTTCCCCAAGTAGTACATTATCGATCACTTTCTTTTACTTTTTCTCATGGGGCTTAGGTCTCTGTACTTCATGATTACAACTCACTGATAATACTTCTTCAATCGATCTAAATTAACTGGTGAACTCAACTCTTGCCCATCGACATCGGTTAAGTGTGCGGCACCTTCAGATAGTATCTTCGTGATGATATAAAGTCCTGTCCACTTAGGTGCAAATTTTTCTCTTGGATCTCTAGCGAGTTCTCGAATTTCTTTCAACACTAAATTTCTCACAATAACACCTCTATTTCGAATCTTTTTGTTGAATGCCCTTGCAATGCGTTTCTGATACCCCTGATGTTGGTATAAGGCTTTCAACCGTTTTTCATCAATCATGGCCAATTCTTCATACCGTGCCGTTATCCAATCTGTTTCATGAACCTGATTTTCCAAGATGACCCGCAATGAAGGTATTTCCATTTCGACTGGTAAAATTGCTTCCATGCCATATGTGAGAGAAAATGGAGTTAAGCCCGTGGAAACTCTTTTAGTGGTACGATACCCCCCCAAAGCGCATATGGAAGCTTTTCGGGCGAATCTCTACCATTCTTTACCATTTTACTGATAATGCGTTTCAAATTCTTGTTGGCTACTTCAACGGCCCCATTAGTTTGCGGGCGATATGGAGAGGACTTATGTCGTTTGATTCCATATTCATCCATGACTTCATTAGCTTCACCTTCAAAATGTGAACCGTTATCGGATATGATTTCATGCGGGACCCCATACTGGCATATGATATTTTGTCGGATAAAACGAGCGACTTTCTTGGCATTTAACTCCTTGTAAGATTCGGCTTCGACCCATTTTGTGAAGTAGTCAATGGCAACTAGTATATACTCGTGTCCGTTACTACCTTTTGGTGAGATTTTGCCTATTATGTCGATACCCCATATTGAAAACGGCCATGGAGATGTCATGGGATATAATTTTTTCGGTGGCAAATTTTGAGCTTTGGCATATATCTGGCACTGATGACAGCCCTTGACATACTTGAAACAATCCTTTTGCATTGTTAGCCAATAATATCCTTGACGGATGATTTCTCTTGCCAATGTGTGACCACTCATGTACAGGCCACATTCTCCGCTATGAATTTGTTCCATCATTGCTCGGGATTCTTCCTCATTAAGGCACTGAAGATGTACACCATCATCATATCTTCGGTATAACTTTTCGGCACAAACAATGAATCAGGATGCGAGTCGTCGAAGTGCAACTAGAGTAGTTTTGTCTGCATTTACTAGGTACTCATTGTTCTTGAGCAACTACCATATGTCATAGTACCAAACATTTAGTTCAACAGAATTCCCACTTTCTACATCAAGTGATAGACATTATCACTACACCAAAAACAGGTATTTGTGACTTTCCGCTTCGTTGAATTTGTGACTGCCATTGGCAATCACAAAGGTCAAAAAGTCATAGTTTTGAATATTTGTGACTGCTAATGGCAGTCACAAATATTAGTGTTAACATCTATTAGCCTTTGTGACTGTTTTTGGTAGTCATAATTGTAACAAGTTTGTGACTCATATTTGTGACTGTTATTAGCGGTCATAAATGTTAATATCTTATTGACTAAAATCTCCCACCCACATTTTTGTTCTTTTAATTCATTTCCCACCCACTTTTCAATTAAGCTTTGAATCATTTTATGCCTCCCGCTCATAATTTCCTAAACTTTTAGAAATAACTAAAAAATTTAATTTTTTTTTAAAAATAAAAAATGTTATTTTTTATTTTTACTTTTATGGAAAAAATTGAAATGAGGATGAAAATTATGTCTAAATATCATAATCTTAATTTTCTTGAAATAACGTTATATATATATATATATATATTTGACTATTTTGTGTAACCTAAAGGCTAAAGCACAGTATATATATATACTTTCCCTATTCAGCAGCCGCATATCACTCTCTCACTCTCCCATCTCCTATCTTCACTCTCCCATCTACCATCTTCACTCTTCACTCTCCCATAAGTCCATTTCTTTCCCATCCTTACTTTACCATCTTCACTCTCCCATTTCCACCACCGATCACTCAACCACCGGCCACCAGTCCACCACCGTTGAATCTAGTAACATCTCACTCTTCTCCTAGTACGTTATATACATGTGTGTGTATGTGTGTTAGGACTTAGGATTTTTTTCAGATCTGTATATATATATATGTGTGTGTGTCTATTAGGATTATATATATATGTGTGTGTGTGTGTGTATTTTTGGATCTGTATATGTGTATGTGTGTGTGTTAGGAATATATATATATATATATATATGTATATTTGTGTGTATTTATGGATCTGTATATATGTATGTGTGTGTGTTAAGATTAAATATATTTACCTCTATATATGTGTGTGCATTTTTTGATTGGGTGGATTCCATTTCATAATAACGTTGTGAGAAAGAAGAAAAAAAAAGAGGAAATGAGAAATGGGAATGCATTGATTGAAAATGATGTAAAAGTAAAAGAAAAAGTAAAAAAGTAAAAAAAAAAGTTAAAGAATGATGCAAACATAAAAGAAAAGATGAAAAAGTATAATTTAATTTTGGTATAAGGGAACACATTAACGGAATGCTTTGAATGAAATGGAACACATTGAAAATATTGATTAAGGTAATATTTTCTGATTAATATATTTTGTTACTTTGTAATTATTTTTTAACCATTAAATATTTTTGTGTTGATTTTTTAGAAATGTTGGGTTCAACATCGGACAAAACGATTCTTGATAAGGTCATAAGGAGGACCTGCAAAGATTCAAAGAAGTGTTTGAATGGAGACGAGAGAGTACAAAATTTGCCTTATATTTTCATTTTTGGGATGTGCTCGAAATTAATATGTATTTGTTGTCTTATTTTATGAATTGTAATTTGGGATGTGCTTGAATTTTTGGAATGGACATTGTATAGTCACTGTTGTTATTTATTATATAGTTTGAATTTGGGCTTTGTAAAAAAAAGAAATAAATTATTGTGAAGAAAATGAATTATTGATAAATGGGCTTTACATATACATAAATAAGCTATGAAAAATGGGTTGAATAAGTGTGAACAAATAATGGAAATTATTTTAACAATTATCAACGGTCCGATACGACTGACGATTATGACTGCTATAAATAGTTATAAATTTTATATTTGTGACTGTTTCGAACTGCCACAAAGTATCACAATTTTGATTGTTTATAGTAATCACAAGTATAAAAACTTATGACCACCTCTAACAGTCACAAAGAGCTTTGTGACTGATTCTAATAGTTGGCTTCAAAAGTCATCTATTTTGCTGGTTGTGACTGTTACGAACAGTCACAATTTTTTTTGTGACTGATGTTTTTATGACTGCTCTTTGTGACTGTTTTTAGCCTTTGTAACTGTTTTTGGCAGTCACAAATAGTTGATTTTGGTGTAGTGTATATCGGCTTGGATTGTTTCTGTATCTGGATCTGAATTTCTTCTTTTTACCCTGGTATTTCAATCATGGAGGCCAGTGTAGCCAATGCATCAGCAAAATTATTCTGCGTTCTCGGAATGTAGAAAAATTCGACGCAATCAAACTTTTCAGAGGTCTCTTCAAGCTGAGCTAGAATGGCATGAGCTTTTCCTCTTTAATTTTCCACTTTTTCAGAATTTGATGAATAATAAGTGCTGAATCCCCGAATACTTGAATTTTTTGTACCCCTTTCTGGAAAGCAATTTCTAATCCCACGATATAAGCCTCTTATTCGGCAATGTTGTTGGTGCAGGGAAACTCTAAGCGAAAAGACATAGGAGCATCAGTCTGATCCGGTGAAATTAACAAAATTCCAATACCGTTCCCGTTCTGGTTACAGGCACCATCGAAGTACATTTTCCACTCATTATCGTCCGTGATTTCCATAATGTCCTCATCGGGAAATTCAAAATCCTCTATCTCGACATCAGTAATAGGGTTTCCGGCTAGATGATCTGCGATAACTTGCCCTTTAACCGCCTTTTGGGTAACGTAGGAGATGTCAAATTCAGATAGCAAAAATACCCATTTAGCCATTCGATTAGTCAGAACTGGCTTGTCGAATAAGTATCGCAAAGGGTCCATGCGAGATATTAAGATCACAGAAAAGACTAGCATGTAATGTCGCAACTTTTGAGTGGCCCAAACTAAGGCGGCACATGATTTCTCTAGTGCTGTATAATTTTGTTCTCTAGGGAAAAGCTTTTTGCTTAGATAATATATTGCTTTTTCAGTCCTGGTTTTCAACAAATGTTGCGCTAACATTGCCCCCACTGATGAATTATTGACGGACATGTATAGAATCAGCGGAATACCCGTTTGAGGAGGTGCTAAGACAGTTGGATTAGACAGGTATCGTTTGATCTTATCAAATGCTTCTTGGCATTGTTCATTCCACTGCCCATCGGAGCTTTTTTGAAGGAGTTTGAACTTGCTAATGAACCTGTAGTCTTCCGAGAAAATCTCGGACTTCTTTCTCGGTCTTTGGAATAGGCATTTCTTGTATCGCCTTAATTTTTGCTGGATCAACCTCTATTCCTTTCTTGCTGATCATGTATCCCAGCATATTTCCTTTAATAACCCCGAATACGCATTTTTGAGGATTCAACCGCATTTAAAATCGTACAAGTCTTTCAAAAAAGATCCGGAGAGTTACGACATGGCTTTCCCAATCTAGGGACTTGATAATCATGTCGTCCACATATACCTTAACTTCTTTATGAATCATGTCGTGAAATAGTGTAGTTACGGCTCGTTGGTATGTAGCTCCGGCATTCTTTAAGCCAAACTGCATGACAGTGTAGTAATAATTACCTCATGGCGTGATGAAAGCTGTCTTTTCTTGGTGATCAGGATGCATTTTGATTTGATTGTACCCAGCGAACCTATCAACAAATGATTTAAAGGCATGATTCGTTGTATTGTTGACAATGAGGTCGATATTTGGCAGTGGAAAATCATCTTTCGGGCATGCAACATTTAAATTTCGATAATCAACACAAACTCGTACTTTGCCATTGGCTTTTGGTACAGGCACGATATTTACCAACCAGGTAGGGTATTCAACAACCCTAATGAATCCAACGTCTAATTGCTTTGTTACTTCCTCTTTCACTTTGAGGGCCCATTTAGGTATTAACTTTCTTAACTTTTGTTTGATTGATTTGCATTTAGGCTTTATGTGAACCTCATGCATTACAATAGTGGTGTCCAAACCCGGCATATCAGCGTATGACCAAACAAAAACATTGATGAATTCTTTCAACAAATTTTCTAAATCCATCTTGTAGGTCGAAAAATACCCTAGAGGGGGGCTGAATAAGGTTTAAATACTTTAATGCGGAATTAAAAAATTTTCTAAAAATGTTTAAGTAAAACAAATTTATTAAACCAATATATCAAGGGATGTAAGAAATAAACAATTCAACACAAGAGAAAATAATTAAACAATCTCAAAATAAGCAATAATATAGCAAGTAAATAAAGAGATTGAGTTAGAAAGATTGAACCAATAGAAATCCAAGGCTTTTTGTCCACACGGTTTTGGTTTACCAAACCGTAGTCCGCGCTCGGTTAGTTCTCCGAGAATTTCCACTAAAATCAATCTCTTTCCGAGTGAAGATCAAAACTCTACAAGTATTGTTGTCTCACACACTCTACAAGTATTGCTATACCACAATACTTTCACAAGATACCCTCTTGCTAACCTTGTGAAATTTACCTTTCACAAAAACTAAACAAGAATTTACCTTCTTGTTTTTCCTATTAGATTTACCTCTCACAATGAATTCTAATTTTTTGGTGATTCAGACCAATTTACAATAACTCTCTAAAGTGTGTAAAGAATACAATTTGAAGCTCACATTAGAGTTATCCTATTTGATCAAGATGATATAGCTCAATAAGAATGATTGATCAAAAACAATTTCTTGAATCTTTGAATGATGAAGATAGATGAAGAATAGAGTATATGAATGATTCAAGGTAGTCAAAATGTGTCTTAAATAGTGTATATATAGTCCCAAAAGAGATATAGCCGTTTGTGATGTTTGGTATCAAAAATAGTAAAAAAATCAGAAATCCAACGGCTATATTCTGAAGTATCAGTCAACTAAGCACAATCCATCAGTCGACTGATGAGCCTTTAGTCGACTGATCACAATCCATCAGTCGACTGATGGGCTCTGTCCATCAGGCCAAAATTCCAATTTTTGCACTTTTGCATATAAGCTCCAAAATCAATTCTAATGCTTTGGGGACCTTAAAAATAAGTTCCTAAGACACCTATTTTCGGGAAAACTCAAAATATGATCATTTGAATTTAATATGAATTTATTTCAAAACCGGTTTTTGTAAGAATGATGTTTTCAAAGAAATTTTGATTTAAACTGATTTTAATCAATCTAAGAATGATATATCAATATGTATATGCTATATAATTAATCAAATAAGAAACTTTACATGAATCCTAAGCAAACACTCAATTACCGAATATGTGAGTCTTCAAATGCTTCGATTTGTTTCTTCAAATTGATTCTCCACTTGAAACTTTTCCCTTGAAGCTTTGGCATATGATCTTTGATCTTTTGTGCTTCATGAATTGCATTGATGAGATTGATCTTCTTGCTAGTCCAATGCTTTGTTGACTAGATCGGATATTGATTGAATGATCCTTGTCATGCTTCCTTTGAGCAATCATGCTATTCTTGATTTTCCAAATAAGAAAGCTATAATTTTAAATCAAGAACATGTTAAATTACACATAATTGATTTATTGTTATTATCAAAATAAGATTAAGACCTTTAGGTCAACACATCTTTTCATCATTATTTAATTCGGCCTCGATTTTTAGTTCCTTTTTATCATCACATGTTCCCAAATTTATTGTGATAGTGTCCCCTTCAAGGGGTTGTATTCTTTGTTCATCGTTTAAATTTTCATTCATCACTTCCACATCACACAAATCAAAATAAGAGAAATCATCGATAATTTTATTAATATAAATGTCATTGTGTATGGACAACATATGTTATAATTCTTGTATATCTCTATCAATATTTTGTGCTTGCTGCTTGGATAACTTCTTTTTCTTAATGGGGCGGATGAGATGAACCGGGTCACCGAGATAATTGTCTTAGAGTGCCATTACCTCAAACATGTTTCCAAACATCTCCTCTTCTTCGAGGGGCTAAACAGGCGGTGGGGTGATCTTTAATTTGGATGAGAAGGTGTGCCTCTACAACCCACCTCTGCTCTTGCCCCTACCCCTCAGTCTACCTCTCCTTCGACCTAAACCGATAGATATCACAGGCACATCTACAACATATAGGACGACCAATTATGTCAATCCCTTAACATGCTCAGTTAGTGTAAGAGTTGGTGACTGTAAAAGTACCGGCGATAGCTGCTGGGAAGCGTTAGGTGATGCAAATGATGAGTGTGTCGTCAATATATTGACATAATGTCGCACGTCAAAATCTTGTAATATGGGGGGTAGCGTCGAAAGGTCTATCGTACTAGACTGTGATACGCTTGGGGCTGGTGCTGAAGATAACGTATATGACTGTGATAAGACGGGGTCCGGTAGAGAAAGTAATGTAAAATGATGTGATAAGCTAGGGGCGATGGGGGAGCAAACGAAGTAGTAATAGTGGGTAATGTAGTACTACTAGAGGGATGTGGTAAGCTAGGGGGCAATGGGGGAGCAAACAAAGTAGTAATAGTGGGTAATGTAGTACTAGTAGAGGGATGGGGAGCAGTGGGGGAGTAGTAGTAGTAGTAGTAGTAGTACTAGTGGTGGGCTGTGATAAGGTAGTAGTAGGGTCAGGCGGGGAAGGTAAGGTAGTAGTAGGAGCAACAGTAGTGGTGGGATGTGGTAAGGTAGGGTCCGGTGGGGAAGGTAATGTAGTAGTAGGGGTGGTGGTGGGTAATGTATTAGGGTCTGGTGGGGAAGATATATGATGTGTAGAGGTAGACGGACCAGCATTAGGTGAAGAAAACATACTATGTTGCTGTGCTGAATAGGGGCGCGGTGGTGAAGATAACGTGGCAGGCTATGAGGATGACGTGCTCATAGTGTGTTGCCTCCGACGACGGCAATGGGGTCGTGGGATCGGCTCGGGAATGGGATCGTGGACCTGCAATGGATCAATAGATAGCTGGAACTGTTGACACAGCCTAACAAGAGCTCTATGTGCCAAGTCAGATATCTCCTCGGATGTGGGATCTCTTGTGATGGATCGCATAGGATGGTTGAGTGCTAACGGATATATCTTAGCTAGCGCATCACCCTGAACCATTAAAGTACAATATAAATATCAAATTAAGATTAACAAGAATTCCAATTTACATTTAATTGATGTAAATGGAACTTACCAGTATCTCCAAAGTGACTCCTACAGGCTCAGGACCTTACTCGAGAGGCGTCTCTGGCGTAACAAGTATGAACCGTCGAGTAATGATACGAAACCAAACCATGTAAGGATGGTTGTACAGAATTGGGCCTATCAACGCACTCGCAGTGACTACACACTCATGCCGGTGATCCCAAAAGGCAATGAAGTAGCGGTGATGCTGACTCCAATCAATGGGATCCCCCATTCCCCTTCAAATCCGTATCGTGCAATTGTTCACTTGTGTCAACATCTACGGGAATATTTTGTTGCAAACCAAACTGTCGCATGACTCTGTCAGGGAAGTGCCACTCCACTATTTCGAAACAAATAAGGGGTGACCGTGTGTGCCATATAGCCCGACCAACAATACAGTAGGGAGGTAATGCAGCCATTACATGTGCGGTGTATGGCTGCCAGATCATCTGTAAATTATTAAAATAAATTATGAATATTCAAAATAAAAAGAGAAATAGTTAGACGTAAAAAAAATTGTAAATTTTGAAAAATTTGGCAGAGTTTCGTTTGTTTTTATAGGAATCCAAAATTTTTATATTCACCTGTTTAACCAATTTACTAAAATATACCAAACAATGACAATGAATTTATATATAATTATTCCTAAACTAATCATAAAAACAAAAGATTTGGGGAGCAAAATCTATATGATCTGCTCGCATAGTAAGCACATGGTTCTTAATTATGATTAAAATTCATTACAACTACCTTCTCCGCTCGCATACGATCTAGTTAATCCCTGTTGTAAGTTAAAACATGTTTCGGAGTCCGATCCAGCAAAAACCTCGTCTGCCACCTGTATTAAGTAAATAAAGGGTGTCAAAATTAATATGTATTATGTTGAGACAACAGTCTTATTATAGCTCTGTGTGGTGGTCTATCAATATAATCGAACTCTTCCTTTTCCTGAATGGCTATACCGGCACGTCGAGGGCAAAGATGCGACAAACGCTCCCAACACCATAATTAACAAAAAAGTAAACAACACATATTTGTCAACCATATACTATAAGAAATAAAATACTATAAAATATTTTATGTAGATTAATGTATACCTGCAGCAATATAAGTGAACCTGCAATCTGTTTTGATCATATACGATTGCCACGGCACATTTCTCTGTATAAAACCGCAAGGGCGGCGGCACCCCAACTATATTGGCCTACCGTGTTTAAATCCTGAAGTAGTGGGAAT
This sequence comes from Lonicera japonica, assembly GCA_021464415.1. Taxonomy (NCBI): domain Eukaryota; kingdom Viridiplantae; phylum Streptophyta; class Magnoliopsida; order Dipsacales; family Caprifoliaceae; genus Lonicera; species Lonicera japonica. The sequence continues at coordinate 26,502,249 of CM038468.1, forward strand.
AATGAAACTTTCTCAAATGCTGACGAGTTGTCAACCAAAGTAGAACTGCCGATGGATTGAATAATCCAGGCACGTGGATATCACTCGATAAGAATATCATCAGCATTGTCGGCAGGTATCTCCCGAAAAGTATTGGCTATTCAAGACAATTTCAGTTTCGAATTCCTAATAGCGTTGACCGGTAATCGGATGCCCAGTACACGCTCACAAACGTCAGCCGGTGGGGTATCCAATGGTGGGGCACTGACTGTAAGCCCATCTATCGGCAATCCAAGCAATATAGCCACATCCTCGAGTGTGATACTGCACTCTCCCACTGGTAGATGAAACGTGTGTGTTTCCTGCCGCCATCATTCGACTATAGCTGTAATCAATGCATGGTCGTACTAAATGTGACCTACACGGTACACCCCGTAAAATCCCGCCCGTAGTAATATATGTTGTACCCTCTCAGGCAGGATAATGTGATGTCCATCAGCTCGATTAAACTCAGTATCACTCCTACAAGGATCCAACAATTTAGGGTCATGGCTGTCGCATATAGCAGAAGACCTATGTTGGTCCTATAAATATAAGACGCGACGGTCCTTAGGACCAGGATACATCTACAAAGACCTGTTCCATATACATGTTCATTAGATGCATACCTGACAAAATAATACATATTCAATAGTACGTATATGTTCTTCAATTAACATATAATCTAACCACATGTATAAAATTTAAAATACATGCATTCATTAAGTAATAAAAATTCATTCATTAAGTAATACAAATCCATCCATTAAGTAATACAATTGCATTAGAATGTAGCATTACACATTATAAGCGCAATAACAAAAGCCGAATCCATGCATATTGAATAAATAAGTTCTAACCCCAATACATACAGATCAAAAACACGCTAACGCGTTACACGTAAATATATAGTACTTAATAAAACAAGTTACATAAAACAGATAAAAAAGTAGAACTATAAGCAAATAGACCCTATTTCTTGCAATGTTTAGTGCTTTTTTGCATTGCTCATACTTTTTTCTGTACTTCTTCTCGTTTTTCCCTCTCGCTTTCCATAGGCTTTGACAAATGGGCATTCAATTCCTTCACTCTTTCAACAACTGCCCTCCAATCTTCCTTTTCGCGATACATGCTCCTCATTTTACTGTAATTGGCTTGTATCTCTTCGGCCACAGTTCTCTCCTTGTCAACCCAATGGAAAAAATTGCATCCATTGCTACTAAAATTTTTGCAACCAATGAATCTTCTACCCAGGTTTTTCTCCGTCCAAGAAACTCTCATAGGGGCAACCTCTCTGTAGAAGCAAGTGGCATACGAACAAGATCTAGAATTGGAGCTGGAGTTTGATGACATTTTTGCGCAAAATTATACAATTATTAGGTACTTCAGTGTACTCTACACGTTATTAGTATTTTAAGTTAATGTAACTATAAACATTTTAATTAATTAACTAACTTCACCACCTTTATGTCAATAGCAAATATTATTAGCTTTCAAATATTCCTTGTAACAACTTCACTACTTTGGAATGTTGGTGTTGTTTTCTCTTTTGAAGAATATACTATTTTGTTTAATTTTTAAACAATGTATGCATGTTATTCCATGTATTTTTTTTTATTTATTATGTATGTGAGTTTTATTCTTCTTTAATTAATATTGTCCACCATATTTTATTCTAATATAGTTTTAAGCTACTATTCATATATGTTTTAAATTTTTCTTCTTTAATATAGTTTTAGGCTACTATTCATATATGTTTTACTAATTAACAACTATATTTTCACTTCACAAGTAAATGGGTTTTAATGAGATGGACTTTGATTTCACATATAGATGTTAAAAATTGGGTTTAATGTGAAATTAAATGTAGATGTAGAAAATTAAGGCGCAATGAATAGTGTAAATAAAAAATAGGAATATGAAATTCTCTGCTTAATCAGAAAATTGTGTAACAAAGCATGGATTAATGTAAGTATTTTATTCTTCTAAAATTCCATTTTTAGAACTCTTTATTCTTCTAAAATTCCATTCTTGCCATTAAAAACTGATTTTTTAAGACTTTTTATTCTTCTAAAATTCCATATTTGCCATATTAAAGATATATATAAATTGCATATTCACTCGTCACATATGCACAAACCTTCGTTAACTACGATCTCTTCAATTTCTTCCTACTTCTTTCTTCTCGCATATATGATATATGATATATGATATATTCCTATCTGGTTTCATTCCTTTTCAATTTTGGCTACTAAAATATTTGGAACATTAAATACATGAAAGGTAAATTTTTAGTTGTGGTATGTCTAGTTTCTCTAGGAGTCGATCTGTACTAAAAAGTAAGAGCTTTCATACATAAGTTTGTACAAACTAAGTTTTAATATGATATGATTGGGCATATTTGATCACTTGAGAAGGAAACAGAAATTTTGAAGATGAAGTTTATGAAACTTGGCTCTCAGCCCGACACTTTCTATACTAGTGATGTTGTAAGGTAAGATTACCATTGTTTTTTTTTTCATTATTTTTTTGGGTAAGATTTGAATCAGAGTACTAAATAAGGTATAAATTTAATTTTTGGATGAAACATTGCATTAAATTTAGCTAAATGGGGATAATTGTGCTAATATAAAAATTAAAGGAGTTGAAAAATCCTAAGGGGCCATGGCCACTCCCCTAATCATCAAGCAGTTTTATCTCTAACAATTAATCTCAAATATATTTGTAAATTAGTTTTTCCAAATTATTTTGAATATTTAACATTTTTGAAGTCCACTAATCTATTTTAAGTAGACGGTGATGTGTGGGAAATCTAATTAAAAATTAATTTCCTTCGGATCAGAAAATTGTTTTACCACTTTAGCTATATATAATTTATTAAGTGTTCATAAGTGGTCCTAAATTATTTTGCTAAGAAAAATGAGTGTCATTATACATTTAAAATTAATTAGCTTTTCTATTGTTCATGCATGTCCATCTCTTCATAGGTATCTAGTAATGTTATAGTTCAAGTCAAGCAATTAACTAAAATGTAACTCGTTCCACCTAATTCCAACTAACATGAGACAAATTAGAGATAATTAAAGCTTTCCATGAATTGTGTACATTTTACTATGTTTTCATAGACCCCAAAAACACTAATTTTGGATGACCATTGTGTGTTTCATACACCCCACAAACCCGACAAATCCCACCTCAATGCCCCACCATGATGCATCATATCTTTCAAAACCAACACAAACCCCACAAACCCTCATTCAAATCTAGCAAACCCACCACCTCGATGCTTCATATCTTTCAAAACCAACACAAAACCCAAAAAAAACCCCACACAAACCCCACAAACCCCAATTCAAATCTAGCAAACCCACACAAACCCCACAAACACCCTTTAAATCGAGCAAACTGTTAACCCCACAAACATCATGCAAAAACCATATATATACCATCATAACTACTTAGTAAAACATAAATTAGGGCTCATATTACGTACCTTGTTCGAAGCTGATTTGGGAGCACGGTCAGAGCTGAACTTCGGAGCTCAACGTTGACGTAAGGAACGAAGAGGGCCAGAGAGTTGCAGCGAGAGGGTTGACGGTGTATTGATATTTGGGGGTATCACTGGTGAGTGTTTGAATGTGAAAGGGAAAAGTAGTCGGTGGGAGCTTAAAAACGCTACAACAAGTGGCGTTTTTTTGGTTAAAACCGCCACCTCTAATGGCGTTTTTAGGCCGAATGGAAAAGATAAAATCGCCACATTATATGGCGTTTTTTGCATTAAAACCAGCATCTCTTATAGCATTTTTTAGGATTTACTAAAATGAAAAAATTGCCATTACAAATGGTATTTTTTAATGTAAAATCGCCATCATTTTTGGCATTTTTAAAACTACCCCTTTTGCGCAAATAAGTTGAAAACTATCCTATTCTCCAACATAAGTTTGGAAAGTAGCATAGTTGTAAAAAAAACTCCAGTTTCCCACAGTATCTAGAGCTTTTGTCATCATATCAGAGGGATACACTTGAGCTTTAAGGGATCCCAATCGACCTTTCCTCTCGGGCCTCTGGTACAAACCATATGTATAATCTTTTAGAAAGAATATTGTTCTTCGATGTTTATTGGTCTTAGTATTTTTATGACTAAATGACACCAGAAGTCCTCGAATTATATCATAAATTTCAATTAAGCCCGTAAACTCAATTTTGTATCTATTGAACTCTTAAATTATTCAAATTGCATACCAACAACTCTTCTGTCCAAATATTTTGTTAAATCAAACGGATTGAAGGGGTTTTTGGTCACTTAAGTAAGTTAATTAGAAAAAAAGGTTGAAAAATAGAAGAAGAAAGATATTATATAAATTGGGTAATAATGTTCAAGTTTTTTGACAATGGTGGCAAGTTTACCATAGAGCTTTTGTACTGTTTTAATTTTTATTTTCTTTTTATCCATTTGATCAAATTTGGTAAAAACCTTAACTTAAAATATATATATAACAAATTTATTTTTGTCTACATATATAGATGTAGAGACAAAGATGAGAAATAAATCATGTGACCAAGAAGATGGGAATGGTGCGTGTCCATTTCTCTCTCTTCCCCCTTTTCTCTTATTATTATTTTTTTTAACTTGCTTACGTGGCCGAAAATCTCTTTAATTTGTTTGACGAAATATTTGGACAAAAGAATTGTTACCGTTCAATTTGAATAGTTTAAGGGTTTAATGGACTCAAAATAAAATTTAGGGGCTTAATTGAAACTTATGACATAATTTCAAGGTTTCTAGTGTCGATTATACTCTATTTTTATTGTTTTTTGGTCTGAAGTCTGAACTTATAGTCTTGGTAATAAAAGTAAAATTTTCATCACACTTCTCAAGTTGATTAAGTTTAGTAGATTTTTCAACGAATTTTTGGTAAAAATGGTTTTTTTAAAACTTAATTAGGTGAATGGGGGTAGTTTTGAGTATATTTGGGTGAATGAGGCAGTTGAAAAATTGTCAGAATTAGTCACATTTTTTATGAGTAAAAACGTGACAACAAATGGTGGTTTATATACTTTATTTTTTTTTTCAAAGTATTGAAACCGAGGAAGGATATCATGGCTTTTAAGTTAAAAACGCGAGTTGCAATCACAGTTTTAAAAACGCGAGTTTCTTTCACTATTTCTTTCTTTTTATATATTTCTTGCTTTCCTCCCCCCTCCTTCCTCCCCTTAAAAATGAGTTGCAATCACTTATTTGTTTCTCCTTCATTTTTCATTTAATTTTATCTTTATAACTCTTTTGAAATATATATCTTATTATATAGTTTAATTTGAAATTGTGGTTCAATAGCTACAGAAATACACAATTTGTAAGATTTTGACTGATATATTTCTCAATATTCATTGAAATATATACATTAGTTTGGTTAATGGTTGTGTAATAGTTTTAAATATATTATTATTAGCTCAATCTTATCGGTCTTGTTCTTTTTCTTTTGTTAAACGGACCGGAGGGTTATTCTGTAGCTCAATCGCTAGCAAGATATATACGCTAGGAATACTTTGGAGGATATTGTATGGCTTGAAGATGCTTCAATTCCCATTTAGTTAGAGGAATCTCTAAAGTTTGACGTACTCGGTTTCTTTTTTTTTTTTGGAAGAAATTGAAATAGTCAGAAGAACACACATTCTTAATGTTAAAAGTGTGAGTGCAATTCATGTTTTTAACTTAAAAAATTAACCGTAGTTCTCTATCCCCATTTTAAAATACCTAAAACGCCAATTGGTGTCACATTTTTACCTACCCATGGTCCCATACGCCTAAATAAAGTTCCAAACAAATCCATTTAAGTTTGAAAAGTACTATTTTGTACCAAAAAGTCTTTTTCGACACACTTCTCAAATTGATTAAGCTAGTGGACGCTTATTAATTACTTTGAAGTGAAAAATATAAAATAAACATGACAAAGTTCGCCATTACTTTGATGAATTAATTATATAAATCACCCTTGATGTATATCACTTGTTTCAATTTGGTCCATAAAGTTTTAAAATGCTGAATTTTCTACTGAAGTCTCACTTTACCCCAAAAGTGGACAGTCCCTTAAAAAGTTGACGGAATGTGCATGTGATCACCATGTGTCATTCTAAAGTTTACCATTTCTCACCTTGTCCCATGAAGTTATAAAAAAGAAACTCAATTTTCACCTAGAAATTTTATTTGTGTCTCACTTTGTTTCAAAGTTGACGATCAGTTAAAAAGATGGAAGGAATGTAACATGTGCACCAACTAAGAGGGCCAAAAAAGGAAACAAAATCCTTAGAGCACCTCTTTGCTCCTCCTCACTCACCCCCATGCTATCTTCTCACCTTAACGAATCTACAATCCTAAACCTCCTCCTCCACAAAACCACAATCTTCATATCCTTCCCTCCTCTCATTCTCTCTCCCGCCTTCTCTCCTTTTTTGATCTACCTCAAATCTGAGCCCCTAAAATCCCTCATCTTCTAGTTCGCGCTCTCAGTCCTCTTCTACCCCTTTGCACTTCCTCCCTCGCTGCTGACTTCATCCACGTTGGACTTGGCCTGGAGCTCATCTAACCATGCCGTCCCACAATGAAGAAAACCTAAACCTCGTCATCTGAATAAGAAATTGTATGATTGATTAATCGAAAACAAGACGGTTTAAGGTTTAATTAGATCCCAGTTGTGTTCAATAATACGATGAAGGCGAAAAAGAGACATGATCCAAATTCCATTTCAAAAATTACAAATGAATCAAGTGGTTTAGAGTTTAAATAAATTATAGTGCTAATAATACATTAAAAGAGAAAAAGAGTCAAAATTTGGATTCAGATATTGGGGATGAATCTACATGGTTGTTTTTGGTAAGGGAAAAAAGTGAAGCAATGCAGATTTGGAGTTGTTGAAGAAGTATGAGAAAGTATCAAGTGGGAAAAGTATACAATGTTGGTTTCTTATTTTGACCCTCTTAAAAGGTCATGTGGTAAGCATATGGTACATTATGTCTACTTTTTTAATGGGCCATCCATGCTGGGGCAAAGTGAGACAAAAGCAAAATCTTTGAATGAAAATTGAGCATTATTGTAACTTCATGAATCAAAGTGAGATAAGAGGTAAACTTGAGAAGGTCATGTGGGGGAGTATAAGGTACATTCCTTCAACTTTTTAACCGGTCATCCAATTTTGGGGTAAAATGAGAATCATGTGAAACTTTTGGATGAAAATTGAGCGTTTTAAAACTTCATGAACCATAGTGAGACAAGTAGTAGACTTTAGAGATGATTTAATTCTATTTTGCTTTGATATTAAAAGGTAAAAGGTCAAACAAATGATAATATTAATAATTTTTTACAATAGTCTTGGCATTTTATTGTTTGTTAATTAGTCTGAACTAGTCTTAGTAGCAAAAGCAAGTTTTTCAACAAACTTCACAAGTTGATTAGGTTAGTAGATTTTTCAACGCACTTCTTAAACAAAACTAGTAACCTGCATGGACCATATATGGTGCAAAGAGAATGTGATAATTTAAGAAACATACCAGATACAACTCAAGCAAATTTAAGTTAGTTTACAAATTTTCATTGCTTAATCGTTTTAACCTACACATGCATTTTTTTAAAAGATCTAGAAAAGTGGGGGGCCTTTAAGTGACGGCCTAAGTTGCTTATAACTGGCCAGCCTCGGTTCATATTTTCTAAATTATTATCAATTTTATATATTTTTTAATTAGATTTTTAAAATTATATTCAAGTGTTGAATTACGTCGCAATAACATGTATATATGTATGTTAATAAATTACTAGCAGCTAGGGTCACAGTGACCGTCTTCAAGTAAAGGTCAACAAAGTTGGTTATAACGAAGAGCTCTCATGTTCGCGTCTTGGCGCCTCGATCTACTCCCTTTTCCTTCCCCGGTTTGAACATCTAGTATATCTATGATCGCTTGTACTAAAAAAATCACATTATCCAAATTTCAACGCAAAAAATAATGCAACGTAAAATCTAATTGATGAATTAAACTAACAAAAAAAGAGCTGAACAATGACACAATACTCATTATCACGGCAACCTTCTTAAAGCTCTTCAACAAAATTCTTAAGATTCTTGTAGGAAGATCCATCCTCCTTAAAAGCTTCCCTTGCCAAAACCTTCCATTTTGAAGCATTCCTCCTCAATTCATCCCCTTTTTCACCACCACTCATCACCATTTCAACACACCTACTGATCTCACCCCTCTCAACTACCCCGTCTTCATTAGCCCTCACCCTCACCCCGCTCCCCCACACATCCTCAATGAGCTTCGCGTTCGTCGCTTGATCCGTCCACTTTGGAAACGCCACCGTTGGCACACCACAACTCAGGCTCTCCAGCATTGAGTTCCACCCACAATGCGTCACAAAACAACCCAATGAAGGGTGTGACAAAACCTCCAACTGTGAACACCACGGCACTATCATCCCTTGTTTCTCCAATTCTTCCATAAAACTAGGTTTTGCTTCTGCTTTATTTTCCTCTTTCTTGTCATCCGCTCTTATCACCCATAAAAATGGCCTCCCAGACTCCAGAATTGCACGTGCAATCTCTTCCAACTGCACGTCTTGCAGCACTAAAATACTTCCAAACGATATGTAAATGACTGAGGATTCAGGTTTTGAGTTCAAAAACTCGATGTAGCTAACTGATTTTTGAAATAAGTCGCCTCCAAAAGAATTGTCTGAAGGATCTTGGCCGTCCAAAAACGCAGACGGAATCAACGGTCCGATTCCAATCATTTTTAATTTAGCAACTGCTCTTAATGCCTCTGGTTCTAATGCATCAAAAGTGTTTACAAGTACTTTAGGATTTTTTTGCTCATCTAATGTTTCTATTTGTTCCTTGAAAGATTTGATTGCATGATTGAACGGATTCGAAGGTAAGAGAAACGAAGGGAGGTCGCGTGCTTTGAGTAGGGGCAATCCGGGTAATTCAATAGACCAATTTGGATCACTCACATTGGTGCTAATGATTTCTTCATAGCCATTGAAATAATAGTGGAAGATATCAAGGACAGAAGCTGCTTGAATCCAAAGCAGTGCCGACGGTACGTGTAGTTCACTCGCCACCTTGGGTACCCAAGTGAGGAGGAGCGTGTAGAACACGCAGCTGATCGGACGGCCGTCCTTGGTGCTGGAGGAGATGACTTCTCTGACGGCTTGGGACCCGCGGGTCCACATCTCGGACTTGAAGTGGTCGGCATCGTCGACGCCCAACTTGAAGCCATCGTCGTAGCCGTCAGAGAAGGTGGCAAAGGTTAGGCCGAGGGCCTCGACAGTGGTGGAGATGCGATGGTGGGCGTATACGCTAGTGGCCAAGGTGACGTGGACGCCGAGTTGGAGGAGGCGCTTGGCGAATTGGAGGGAGGGGTTGAGGTGGCCTTGGGCGGGGAATGTTACGAGGAGGATATGGCGTTGAGGCATGGTGGTGGTGACGGCGGCGCGTGGGGTTGTCTAAATTTTCAGGGGCGTGGGTTGAAGCTTTAAATTGGGGAATGCGGGTGTGAGTGACGTGGTGGATTTGCGTTCTCTGTTTGAGTACTACAAAAGAGAAGGCCTATATTTATGGGTGCTGGTAAAGGCACCTTTTAAAAATAGAATTGGCACCTATTTTTTAAGCACCAATTCATAATTTTTAAAATGGTAAAAGCACCCTAATGATAAGAGCACCCTATTAAAAAAAACCTAAAATGTTGTTTTCTTATTTATACAAATATATAAAACAATGAAAAGTAAATAAATTATGCACCATGCATAATAGCCTGTTGATATATTGAAGAAAGCTATTATTTCTTTCAATTTTAAATTCACACTCCTTAAACTAATATATGCGTGTATTCTTAATATAATATGTTTCTTTCAAAAGCTAATTTAATAATTTACTACCTAATCTAAAACTCCAACCTCATAATCAATGGATTCCGATCATCGAATCTATCGCACCGGAGAGAATGTATGTACCCAATTAATAATAAAAAATACCTTATTTGCAGCCATGTTGTCAAGGCCAAACTTGTTAGCAAGTTTTCCATTTGGACTTTTGTAATCTCTAAACCAATCCTTAATAGCAGAAACAATCCCCTAATATTGTTAAAACAAACCAGACGTTATTATCACAGAGAAAGAGAAAGAGAGTGAGAAGGGGTATATCGTTAAACTGCACGATTAATTGGATTAATCAATAAATTAACTGCATCAATTTCTGGCTTACACATGCATTTTAAAGAAAAAAAAAACAAAAAACATAACATATGTGAAGTGTTGGGTGCTTTTAAAACTCAATTTTTAATAATGTGATTTATCTTTCAAAAAATGGGTGCAAAAATTGGTTTATTTGGGTGCTTTTACCAGCACCCTATATTTATAGTAGTGAAAATCGTTTTAAGGTTTTACTTCTTATGCCATCCTCGTCATGTCTTAATCAGATTGATTTAGAATAATTTTAATAAATTATATATTTAAAATATTATTAATTAATAAAATATATATAATATTTTATTAATTAAACACATCACACAAAATAAATTTGCCATTAAATTTTTTTATTGCAAAACACAAAACACAATCTTCGGCAAAATTAAGTTTGCACTAAGTCAAAGTCCTAATTTAAAAGACAATTGATAAATAAGCCATTATTTTATAATAATAAAAATAATGATATCTAGGCCCTTATGTCTAAAAAAATATTATTCGTTGATTTTTTTTGCAAAAAATATTATCACACAAGACCTTTTATTTTATTTCCGGTTAATTTAATGATTTAAAAATAAGGTAGTATTATTATTAAGTAATTATTTGTATTGTTAAATCAATATATAATTTTAAAATTAAAGAGTACAACTTTTCAAAATAGTACTATACTTTGTTTAATATAATATTACTTTTGCAATATGACTATCCTAAAAATAAATATTGTTGACAACTTTGTTTAACCCGAGTTTAAATGTTACTTGTACGGCTATACCATTATGAATTAAGCGTCTTTTTTTTTATTAGCAGAAACACACATACATGATTCAGAGACCCAACATGATCCGTACTAAAATCGATAATTTTAGTATGGCTCGAAATTGGATATAAATCAACGTACACACTTCCACAATCGATATGAAATCTCGAAGGACATGTTCACCCGCCGCGGCCCAATGAGCTTCACCTTGCGGTAATCCTCACACAAAATGTCATTCTTTAACAAATTTTGGTATTGACAACAGTGTTATAATTTGATGGCATCTTTCTTATTCAACTTGAGTTGCGTGGGAGCATCTATGGCAAGGCATTTATTACGAAATAGATAGCCACATGAGCAATGTCCATCACAATGACAAAAGAAATATATATATATATATATTATTTAAACTGAGCGGTATCCGTACCATCTTTAGTGCACCTCGACTAATTATCTCCGCTCCGAGAGATCCTAACATGCATTGCCAGTGGCGAAGCCAGGAATTATGTCAATGGAGGGCGAAATTTAGTCTTAAATCAACACACACTAAATCATATTTAAAGTCATACAATTTAAACGCAAACATAATAGTATTAATAATAATAGTTCATACAATTCAAATAACAAATGTGAATAATTATAAAAATTACAATAACATTCTACGGTTCTTCATATTTTGGAAGTATTCCAATAACAAAACTAAATAACAAAATATTAAATAATTAATAAATAATTCAAGTCGTCAAGATATATACTTAATATTATACAATGTTGCAATTAATAAAGAAACACAAATAATATTCTACAAGTATTCAAGAAATAATACAATCTCTAATTTTTAAAAATAGATCCGAAAATATACCTATGAAAATGAAATGGAAGAAGTCGTCAGTGGCAAGGGCTCGGTGGAGGCGTCATGCGTGAATGCGTGATGGACCGATGGTAGCTCAGTGGTGGACCGGTGGTGAAGAAGTAGTGTTAACAAATGGTGTAAAAAACTAGAAATGGTGTAGTAATGGTGGTTAAAAAAAAAAGGAAAGAAGCAGAAGCAGTCGAGCAGCAGCAGCTGCGGGGCAGAGGTTGAGAGGAGAGAAGTAGTAAAGTTAGGGTTTCTTTTTAAGTTTGTTTCTTACAAATGGATCTTAAAGTTTCAGCACTTTACAATTATGCCCCCTCAAGTTTATTTTTGTGCATCTATGTCCCTAAAATTTTATTTTTTTTAAAAGTGGTCCAAACCAAGGAGGGGCAAGTGCCCCCCCTGCCCCTACATACCTTCGCCCCTGTGCATTGCAAGGTAAAGAGTGTGGCTCAAGTGGATAACTGAAAGTGTTGGGACTCAAACTTAGGACCTCACAACCCTTTCTCAAGTTGCAAACACTTGCGACCTTATAATCAACCTTCAGGCCAACTCCCGGAGTTGAATTATATATATATACACACACATTTATTCATTTACCCGACCTTCTAAACGGACAATTCTTATTTATTATAGCATGTATTTGGTGTTAAAGCGAATAAGATCTACATTCCCAAAAAATTAATAATAAGATATGTATAAATTAATGAATTTAGCTATGGGAAGCATCCTCGGATCTGAGAAAGTCCCTTTTTTTATATCCAATTTAAACCACAAAAGGTTTGCCCAACTTTTTAAAATTTATCATTCAATGTTTATGATATAGTCAAAGTTGCTTTGCACAAAAATGTGGGTGAGCACAACTTCACTTAACTGACGCTACTAACTTATACAAACTTTTGTAAAAAAGTAAAGAAGAGCAATATCTTAGCGCAATGTTGCTGTGTCAAATATTTAAATTGCTTATATTCATACGATTTTTGTTTCTTTAATAAAATATATATTTATAAGAGGGTTTGATTGTTTGAATCTTTGATCTTTGACAAAGTAATTTTGTTTAACCATTAAATCACTTAACATATTTGTTTTATATTTTAATTTAAACTAAATATATATAAATAACATACATATTACATGTACATGTAATTTAATAATTTTAAAAATATATAAACTTTTTTAAAATAATACTATACTTAGATAATTATTTATTTATTTATTTATTTTATTTTTTATCAATACCGCTACTATAACTATTACGTTACGTATTTATTACAAATAGTACAACAACTATGACGTGTGTGCTTACAACCATACAGATAAAATATTAATCAGTTTCCAAGTAAAAGTCAATTCTTCGCAGGATTGCGATTGCTGTCTAAAAACAAAAATATAAGATAATATGGTACTTATGGAGTCCAACAATTCGTTTTGATAGCCATTAAAAATTGAATTTTGTAGTATGCTTAATTCTGGACTTAAATAGTTTTTTTATATAAATTTTTTGTAATGAAAAAAAAAAAACTTTTATCATGCATAAGATTATAAAAATTGATTGCATTTGTTTTAAATTGATTGTCTATTATATATTTTGGTGTTATTTTTTAAAAAATATTAATTTTAACTTAATTAAAGGTGAAGATGTAACTTATTCTTTTTTGTGAGACTTACTATTGATTTGAGATATTCAGGAAAAAAATAAAATGATCGATTTAAGACGAAAGAAGTTCAATTTATACTTAACTTCGTGACTTCAGTTAGTGCAAATTAATCATCCATGTTTGTTAATTTGTTAAGGCGAATTGTTAGCTGGCTCTCTTTTTTAATGACTTGGCTTCTCTTTACGTTCTTGTCCAATTCTATTTAATGGAATCTAGTTCAAGGATTAAATGGATGAATATTTTTTTATGAAAGTTGGTAGAGATGATTTTTATAATAAGTAGATCATGCAGGGCCGGCTTTGGGGCAGGGCAACCGCCTGAGGCCCAAAAATGAGAAGGGGCACTAAATTTTTTGTATATGTAGATATATATATATAATAATAATAATAATAAGTATATGTTAAAAAATATTAAATAAATAAAATATCATTCCAAAAATCTTTATTTAATAAGGTAACATTCCAATAAAATTATGCAAATTTCTAAAGTCAATATCTTCGTCTTCACCTATTTTCCATTGACCAAAATTAAGAAAAGCAAAGTTATGCCTATTCTTTTATTATTCTTGATCTTCAGCTCTTCCTTTTGTAATTGCCTATTGCCCTCTTGACGTCATTTTGGAAGATGAAAATGCACATGAAAGTTGAAGATGCAGCATATAGGTGCTTGAATTTTCGTTGAAATAAAGTTTGCAAGCACTTTGAATTTTTAATTGTAATGTGTTTTTGGTGTAATGCAAAAATTAATTGGTTTTCTTAATATAAAAAAAATTAATATATTTATTTATTAGAGGGGCGTCATTTTAAAATTTCGCCCGGAGCCTAAAATTGGTTGGGACCAGCTCTAAGATCATGTACACAAAATTTCGTCAAGAAATTCAAATCGTAAGTGGGCATAGTAAAAATTTAATAATTTATTTATGTTCGACCATTCAAATTTTTAAATCATCATTTCATCCATTCATATAAATTGAATCATGAAATTTTGTAAAGATGATCTACTCATCATAGAGATCATCTTTGCCAAGTTTCATGACAAAATTAATCCGTTGAATTTTCAAACTAGATCCTCTTAAACAAAATTATATCGAAAGATAACGAAGATGACCCAAATCCCTTTTTAGCTTTTCTATCTTAGATCATCTCCACTGCTAAGTGTAATATGCAAGATATGGCTTGCATGTTGCCTCACTGCTAAGTGTAATAAGCTACATTCGGAAGAAAAAAGCTAAAGCAAAGCCACATTTGGAAGCCGACAATTATTTACATAGCACGACACTTGAAGAATCGGGGTAATGTGTCGTGGTAAGCAAAAGTAATTGTGGCACGACACATGATGTGTTGTGCAAGGCATTTGGTTGCCACAACACATCATGCATGTGTCGTGTGATGTGCTCCAATTTCTTGCATTTTCTTTCCTTTTTTCATTGAACAAAGGATGGTTTGCATTTGAACAAAGGTATAATAATAATAATAATAATAATAATAATAATAATAATAATAATAATAATAATAATAATAATAATAATAATAATGCCACGACACATGATGCGTTGTGAGAAGGGCAGCCTCTAAAACGCCACATCATATGTCGTGTGGGGGAAAGAAAGATGCCACGATATTTCATGTGTTGTGGGAAGCTAAATTACCCACTTTTGCCACGACACATGATGCATCGTGGGAAGGGCAGCCTCTAAAACGACACAACATGTGTCGTGTGGGGGAAAGAAAGATGCCACGATATTTCATGTGTCGTGAGAAGCTAAATTATTCACTTTCGCACTGCAACTCTTCCTTGATTGACAAGCTAAATATACATTTTTTCACTATGCAATCGAAATGATCTTACCATAAAAATTCCAAGGATGGGATAAGGGTACATGATATGATTCCTTCATCCACTTTAAATAGTACACTGCTTATTTTTAAATTTTAACAATTCTTAAGCTTGCTCTTTCATGTATACTTTTCATTTAAACTGCGTTATGTGTTTTTCAAAACTCGTTGCTTGATAATTTTTTTAAAAATCTATTCATTGAGATAATCATAATGAATCAAAATCATCAAATAATTTCTCACAATATCAAAAATAATTATTACAATATCTAGAGATTTTGTCACAATGTCCAGGGTCGATCGACCTTGAGTTTTGACCAACCCTTGTTGAACCTTCTTTTCGAGGTCCGTACGAACCATCCTTATACTCCTTTAGATAAGAATGATCGCCAATGTTTATTTATAAAATAAAGTTGATGCAATAATTTTTAAAAGGGCCAGTTTACTAGTATTTTGAATTAAAATTAGGTTTGTCGGGGCTTAGTTATTAAAAAAATAAATTAAATTACAAAAAATATTATATATTGGCAAAGACAGTGGGAGAATTTTTAAAATGACAAATTCACTAATAATTTTAAAAGTTTGATATTAAAAAAGTAAAGGGTACGTCAAATTAATGATGATACGTATCAATCATTTTTGTACATTAGTCTTCATATTTTATTGCTTTTTTAGATCTGAACTATTCTTAGTATTGAAAGTAGTTTTTTCAACACACCTCTCAAATAAATTAGGTTAGTAGATTTTTCAACACACTTGTCAAATTGACTAGGATGGTGGAGGCTCACAAATTTTGAAGTAAAAATAATAATAATTATAATAATAAAGCAATTTTATGTTCCATGGACTAAAATTCGAACCCTGGATTTGTTTAAAAATTTCCATCGCTTAATTCTTTTAGACTACAAATGCATATATGAAAAAATCTAAAAAATTGTGGGCCATGATATAACGGGAGTCTTAGACCATCTGAAACGCATAATGTAATTTGACTTATTTATACTATATATGGTATAACATGTAATAGTGTAGGCTTATAGTAGTTCTGTAGTTGTTGGAGCTTTTGTGTATTTAAGAAAAAACAAAACTAAGATAAGGTGATTTAATGTGATGTGATGTTATCCCAAATCCCACATAGGAGAGATATAAAATCTTTCATGGATAAAATTTGCTTAAAGGCTTGAGCATTTGGACATTACACTTTTGTACTATTTACTTATTAAATAAATAAAATTTATTTATCTTTTGTATTGGAATATTAAACCACTTCCAAAAGCTAACGCTCCCACATTTTCCTCCACGATTTCCCTAACACGCTTCCCACAATTTCGTCCGCGTTTTCCTCCACCTTTGCGTATTTTCCTCAAAGTGGATTTTTGGTTCGAACTTTTTCTCTTTTTAAACGGATCAAAAATAGTTTTACAAAATACAACATTTAACTACGAAAAAAAAAATCTTTAAAAGCCTTAGAAAATTTTTGCCTCTAGCAGCAAAAGTTTTTACCCTCCAGCAGTAAAAGATTTACCGATCCCGAGCGATTAAAAGAGTGTTATTATCAAGGGATAGATCAAAGTGCAAATCGATCGTACAGATGGTATTTGGGCTGTTTCATCCTAAGGACGGCGTGGCATAATCAGAACTGCTAGCACAATTCCGGGCAGAGCAGCGAAAGGTCTTAAAGAGAGCGACTTACTTCACGACTCAACCCGGTGTACTCTCTACCTTTGTCTCTTTTGATTCAACAGTTCATATTTTTTAACAACTTTTAAGATGATTCTTATCTGCTATTTTTGTAACTGTTATCACAGTTAATGAACATAATCAATCTACTGTTTTTGGCTCATTGAATCAACCCTTCAAATTTGAGGGTCTGCACTTTAAGAGGTAGAAACAAAAAATGTTTTTTTTATTTAACTCTTAAGAAGGTGGAATCTACTTGTGTTTCTGAAAAACCCATATTCCCTGATCCAATTTCTGAGACAGATCATAAGACTTTCAAAACTTGGGAAGACAATGATTATGCCTATAGAAATCTGATCTTGAATGCTCTTTATGACGAGCTTTATGATGTTTACCTCCCGTGCAAATCCGCAAAAGAAATATGGGATTCGCTTCAAAAGAAATATGACACTGAAGAGGCTAGGGCTAAACAATACGCAGTCAGTCATTATCTAAAATTTTAGATAACGGACGACAAGCCTATTGTTACACAGTCCCACGAATTTTAGAAAATTGCACATTAGATCATTTTTGAAGGGATGAAATTTGATGAGTAGTTTTAAGTGGCAGTTTTGATTGATAAATCACCCCATGGTTGGAAAGATTTTAAAAATAGTTTGCGTCACTAATCTAAAGAGTTTTCACTTGACAGTTTGATTACAAAATTCAAGATTGAAGAGGAAAACCTTAAGCAAGATCGGAATGATGAGGTTCTGGTTGTTTTTAACAAAAATTAGAATCGTAACCAAAATCAGAATCGCTCGAACAACACCCTTACAGCTCTGAGGCTGAACCGGAAAAATATGAAAAATCAGAACGGTGGAAATAATGCGATCTAGTACGGGAATCAGAATAGGAACAACCAAGCTTAGAACCAAAACAGAAATGGCCAAGCTAATAATAATAATAATAATAATAACAACAACAACAACAACAGTGTGTTTTCTTTCTATCACTGTGGAAAACCTAGTCATATGGCAAGAAATTGTTGAAACAAACGCCGAGTTCCTTAGGCGAATGTTATTAAAGAAGATCCCTTGATGGCTATGATGACAAAAATTAATCTGGTATCTAGTTTTGAAGGCTGGTGGGTGGATACTGGTGCCTCTCACCATGTTTGCCATGATCGTGCTTTATTTAAGACCTACTCTGATGCTGTTCATAAGAAAGTGTTATTAGGTGATTTCCACACCACTAATGTTGCTAGCACAGGTGATGTCGAGTTGAAATTTACTTATGGAAAGACTGTCACCCTTAAGGATGTTTTGCATACTCCATAAATTAGAAAGAATCTTGTTTCGGGTTACCTCCTCAATAAAGCTGGCTTTGATCAAACTTTTGGGGTAGATTTGTTTACTCTTACTAAACATGGTGTATTTGTGGGGAAGGGTTATACGTTTGATGGTATGTTTAAATTAAACATTGAGGCTAGTAAAATTACTTTTACTTATATGTTGTATCCTTTTAATATTTGGCATGCTAGACTTTGTCATGTGATTAAACGTTTAATTAAGAACATGAGTAATATAGGACTGATTTTACCACTGTCACTTGATGATTTCGAAAAATGTGAATTCTGTAGCCAAGCTAAAATAATGTAAACGCCACATAAATCTGTCACTAGAGAATCTGAACCGTTTAATTTAATTCATTATGTTATATGTGAATTTGATTGTGTTTTAACTCGTACGTAATGGAAAATGGTATTTCATTACTTTTATTGATGATAGCTTAAATTACACATATGTTTATCTCATGAAAAATAAAAGTGAAGCAATTGATATGTTTAAAGTGTTCATATCTGAAGTTGAAAATCAGTTTAGTAAGAATATAAAAAGATTACATAGTGATAGAGGCGCTGGATATAACTTAACTGATTTTATTAATCTGTATGCTCACTATGGAATTATTCATGAGACCACTGCTCCCTACTCTCCTGAAATGAATGGAAAAGCTGAAAAAAAAGATAAAACATTTGCTGAATTAATAGTTGCCACTTTGTTGAATTCAAGAGCTGCTAATCATTGGTGGGGAGAAATATTATTGATTGTTTGTCAAGTCCTTAATCGTGTGCCTAAAACAAAATCAAATGTGTCCCCTTAAAAAATTCTAAAAAATAATAAACTTAATATTTATCATTTACATGTTTGGGACTGTCTTGCTTATGTGCGTATACTTGATCCTAAGAGGTCTAAACTTGCTAGTCGTGCCTATGAATGTGCTTTTATTGGTTATGCAGTTAATAGCAAGGCATATAAATTTTATGACATGAAAAATCAGGTTATTATTGAATCTAATAATGTAGATTTCTATGAAAATAAATTCTCTTTTAAATTAAGAAATAGTGGGGGTAGCGCACTACCTTCTAACTCTATCTTGCTTGCTAGTACCGTGCACCATGATACATCAATTGAACCTAAAAAAAGTAAAAGATCTAGAATCACTAAAGACTTTGGGGCTGATTTTTATGCATACACTTTAGAAGATGGTCCATCCACTATTCAAGAAGGCTTGTCTTCTTCAGATGCTGACCTTTCGCAAGAATCCATTAACGATGAAATGGATTCCTTATAATCAAATAGAACTTGGCATCTAGTAAACCTTCCTTCTGGTTGTAAAGCCATATTTTGTAA
Organism: Lonicera japonica; assembly: GCA_021464415.1. Lineage (NCBI taxonomy): Eukaryota > Viridiplantae > Streptophyta > Magnoliopsida > Dipsacales > Caprifoliaceae > Lonicera > Lonicera japonica. The sequence continues at coordinate 26,521,956 of CM038468.1, forward strand.
GTGGATACTTAGAAAGAAATTGAAACCTGATGGCACTGTTGATAAATATTAAGCACGTTTAGTTGTCAAGGGCTATAAACAACGTGAAAATGTAGATTTCATTGATACTTATTGTCCTGTGACTAAAATAACATCTATACATGTTTTGATTGCCCTAGCTTCCTTGCATGATCTTGTTGTGCATCAAATGGATGTTAAAACCACCTTCCTAAATGGGGAATTAGAAGAGGAAATTTACATGGAACAACCTAAAGGATTCATTGTTACAGGTCAAGAACAAAAAGTATTCAAATTAGATAAATCCATTTATGGTTTAAAATAGGCTCCTAAGCAATGGCATGAGAAATTTGATAAATTGATTATTACAAATGGACTTAGAATTAATCAAAGTGATAAATGCATTTATTATAAGACTAAGAATAATGCATGCACTATTATATGTTTATATATTGATGACTTGCTTATTTTTTGTTCTAATATCCATGTTGTTAATAATGTGAAATCCATGCTATGTGCAAATTTTGATATGAAGGATTTGGGAGAAGCCAATGTAATTTTGGGATTAAAATATATTGCTAAGATGAAAAAGGGACTTTCTTTGGATCAATGTTATTACATTGAAAAGATTCTAAGAAAATATAATTACTCAGACTGTAAACCAGCATGTACACCATACGATCCTAGTGTGAAGTTGTTCAAGAACACTAGAGACAATGTTAGACAAACTGAGTATGTGAGCATCATTGGTAGCCTTCGATACGCTACTAATTGCACTAGGCCCGATATTGCTTTTGCAGTGAGGGTACTATGTAGGCTTACTAGCAGTCTTAGTATGGAGCATTGGTATGCTATTGAGAGGGTCATGCGTTATCTAAAAAGAACCATGAACCTAAAGTTACACTATTAAAAGTTTCCCACTGTCCTAGAAGGATATAGCGATGCTGACTAGAATACTTTGTTAGAAGATTCCAAGGCATACATTTTTAGCATTGCTGAAGGTGCAGTTTCTTTGAAATCCAAAAAACAGATCATTTTGGCTTAATCTACAATGGAATCTGAGATGATAACATTAGTTGTTGCTAATGAAGAAGAAAGCTGGTTGAGAAGCTTTCTTATAGATACCCCTCTATGGAAGAGACTGATAACAACTGTCCTTATCCACTGCGATAGTACCGCATCTATTGTAAAAGTTTAGAACCGTCGGTAAGAAACGACAGATTCGTTGTAAACACAGTACGGTTAGAGAGTTACTCTCCAATGGTGCTGTAAGAGTGGATTATATGCGGTTTGAAAAAACTTTGGCTGATCTTTTGACGAAAGGACTAACGAGAAAGAAGGTGTTTAACACCTCAAAAGGGATGGGGTTAACGCCCGACAAGATTTGAGTCACTGTAATGGTAACCCAACCTATGGACTGGAGATCCTAAGAAATAGGTTCAAAGGGTAAACAATAAGTTACAAGTGATACTTTAGAATCATGTAGTATTATCTCATCCTTATGGAGCGTAATATCCTGAAGTGGCGAAAAGGTTAAGCATTTGCTCTTAATGAGTTCTATAGCTTTATGTGGAGTGAAGTACCGATGCTACAGGAGTACTCTTGATAGACTCATCTATATGGATGTGGAAGAGAGGTCGCTTCTTATGGAATTTTGGGCAAATTCTCTAGAGCATTCAGTAACCGGGATATAAGTACATGGACGTAACGTGCTGACTTTTGGCCAACACTCTTAGGGGTAGTGTGTGTTATGATTGTCAGAGATAGAGTTCAAAACTACGAGTTACTCTAGTATAATCTAAAACACAAACACTACGTAAAGGTTCAAGTTGAAAAATACCTTTACTTTGCACTGTCCTATGTAATATGCTCGATTAAAAAGTTTTTCCTAAAATATAAGTGGGGGATTGTTGGAGCTTTTGTGTATTTAAGAAAAAACAAAACCAAGACAAGGTGATTTAAGGTAATATGATGTTTGATGTGATGTTATCCTAAGTCCCACATAGGAGAGAAATAATACCTTTCATGGGTTTTTATAAGGTAGAATTTGCTTAAGAGCTTAAGCCCTTTGGGAATTTTACTTTTGTGCTATTGGGTGAGGACTTGGATGAATGTGGTTCTCCACACGTGCGCTACCCGACCCGGTCCGGTCCGGTCCGGTCCGATCTCGGGCTTCGGGCTGGGCTTGTGTAAAATATAATATTTTTATACAAAATACTTTTAAAGAATTTTATTTATTAAATAAATAAATAATTTTTTTGTATTGGAATATTAAACCACTTCCAAAAGCTAACGCTCCCACATTTTCTTCCACGATTTCCTCAACACACTCCCACAATTTCCTTCACGTTTTCCTCCACCTTTGCAGATTTTCCTCAAAGTGGTTTTTTGGTTCAAACTTTTTTCCTTTTAAATAGATCAAAAATAGTTTTACAAAATACAACCTTCAACTACGAAAAACAAAAAATCATTAAAAGCCTTAGAAAAACTTTGCCTCTAGCAGCAGAAGTTTTTAGCCTCCGGCAGTAAAAGAGTTACCGATCTCGAGCGATTAAAAGAGTGTTATTGTCAAGGGATAGATCAAAGTGCAAATCGATCGTACATATGGTATTTGGGCTATTTCATCCTAGGGACGGCGTGGCATAATGAGAACTGTTAGCACAATTTCGGGCAGAGCAACGAAAGGTCTTAAAGAGAGCGACTTAATTCACGACTCAACCCGATGTACTCTCTACCTTTGTCTATTTTGATTCAGCAGTTCATATTTTCTAACAATAGTGTAAAATTAGAATACGGCTACCATATTGGCTGCGTGATGTATTGTCCATCGCAGGAGCAAAAAAGTGTACGGCACGACATTCATTATGCCGTGTGATGGTGGGAGTAGATGACACGGCATTCATTATGTCGCGTGTGTGATTTATTAAAAAAATTAATAGTGTCGTTAGATATTCATAATATTGCATCTCAGGTTTTCTGTTAACAAGGCCTATGCGCTATGCACTAAATGCCGCGTAGTAGGTTTTTACATATTTTGATGCCTTTTTCGCTGTGGAACTATCTTTAATATGTACGCCAAATCTCCAATTTTACACTAGAATAATACATTATACATTGAAGATGGCCTTAGGCAATCTCCTGGGATGGGTATAGCTAGGGTAGACTCTACGTATCAATCAATTTAAATGCGACTGTTTATAAAATTTATTAAACAACTATTTTTATAGGATTATAACATTATAAATGCATGCAAGCTGGATAAGAGGCTTAAAATTGGTAACAATGGTACTTCTAGATTCATGAAAGGCTCAATTTTTTTTAGGGACAATTAAAAAAAAGGGCTTATTAAAGAAAGATTTTCACACTAAAGCCAAGGAATAATTTTTTTTAAAATAAAGGGCCTATTTTTTATTTTATTGATAATATGACATGTGTCTTTTTTTTTCATTATAAAATGACATCCCAATCCTTAAAATAAACTAAAAAAATACCAATATGCATTAAAATATGGACTGCAATATGAACTTTGCAGTCCATATTTCACTGCAATGTGAACTTTGCAGTCGATATTTTTAGTGCAAAGTTCATGTTGCAGTCCATATTTTACTGCAATGTAAACTTTGCAGTCCATATTTTTAGTGCAAAGTTCATATTGCAGTCCATATTTCACTGCAATATGAACTTTGCAGTCCATATTTCACTGCAATATGAACTTTGCAGTCCATATTTTTTGTGTAAATTTCATAAAAAAGGGGTAATTTAGGTAATACATGACATGTTTTTATTAATTAAATGATATTTAAATTTATTCAAATACATTCATTTAAAATATAAAACAAAATAGACCTCTTATATTAATTACCAATTAAAAATAGGCCCTTCATTCAAAAAAATATTATTCATTGGATTTTTGGTAAAAATCAATCTATAATAAGCCCTTCTACCTAATTTCTAGTTTTTTTTATCACTAAATTGGGAAAGCTTGATTGATTTGTTTTGTTTAAATATGAGGGACCCAACCTCTTTCTACCTAATTCTACGGGAAGATGAAACTTACATATTTTTAAATCCCTATATCTAGTATTAAAATAATATATTTATCTCAAAATTTATAATTTTTTTAGGGACTTCTTAAATAAAAAGTCTTACACTCGTTTTCGGAAATTATTACCGTACCAAATTATTTGAAAAATATTTTTTATTGTAAACTATATGCATTTATTATCCTTTTCATTTTTGAAAAAGAATTTTGGAATCCAAAATCTAAATATAATTATTTTTACTAAAGAGAAGAATTTATAGACTAATTTTATTGATTGTACTAATTAAATAATAATTTTTTCTTTGAAATTTTAAAAGTCAAGTAGCTTTTTATCCTTGACAAAATCATAATTATAATTTCCTATTGTAAAAGCCAAATCCTTCACAAAACTAGACCGCAAAAGTAAATAGAAAATTATCATTTTGAGTTTTTAAAGTTTAAAAGCCTGATGTTATTGTCAAAACAATTATTTTATTGAGAGAACAATGTAAAATTTTAGAAGCATATGGTACAACTCTTAAAGTGAGTACTTTACTTTAATTAAGGGTGGTTTGCGGTTAGATAGAATTTGAGAGACCTGAATCGAACTAAACCTAACTGTATTTGCGATTTTAAAATATAATTTGCTAGACGTAAACTAACATAAAAAATTTCGGTCTAATTTTAGTTTTATTTAATTCGAATTTATTCTACATTTTTTTTTCTTTAAAAAAATATAATTTAAATGCCCCCTTGGCACAAATTAAGCCAAAATATAATGTATGTCTCTTCATATGCATCCAAAAATTAAATACCAATAGACGGAATTTCTGAATCTCCTTTGATTATTATGGTGTGGTCCCCATAAGATAACTCGACTTTTCTTGTAATGAAGAGTCTTTGTTAGAAAAAGCACAATTTTGGGACATTTTCGTCAACATATATAGGCACATGGTTACAAATTCACTATTTTCATTCTTCGAGTTATAAACTATTATAAAATATTTATTAAGGTATACATTACTTATTTCTTGAGGGTCGAATATAAATAAATATACTCATTTTTGGGTAATTGATTAAAGTATTGTAAAGTTTATACGCAGTGTTTAAAAACTGAGTAATATGCATCTTACTCGATTATCAAGTGCCGAATAAAAAGTACAAATATTATCTAGTATTTTGTTGGGTGTATATGTCACCGGTCTTCTTTGAGAGGGACACACAAAAATGTATTATATTCAAATATAAAGAAAACAAGCAAGCAAATTTGAAAACGAAACCCAAAAGTGATTTTGTACTTTGGCAAATTCCGGATGCGATAAGATTAACGTAACTATCCAAGTATTTACAAAGAAATTCTTGTAAATCAAAGAAGTGATAGAGACAGCCACAGAGGGCTACGGAGACTAAAGACGGCGGGCTATGTTTGTCAAGTGATCAAGAGGTGCGGGAATGTAGCCATAAATTATTTTGAGTGAAGGTTTTAAAATAACAAAAGAAAAAAAATTAGATACTTAATTTATGACATTGTAATTACTTATGAGTAAGATATTATCACGAGGTGCGAGAATGTAGCCATAAATTATTTTGAGTGAAGGTTTTAAAATAACAAAAGAAAAAAAATTAGATACTTAATTCATGACATTGTAATTACTTATGAGTAAGATATTACATACTCAACCATGTTATAATATATTCACATTGTAATGAAAAATATATTTTTATAATATTAATGATAGAATTTGTGAGTGATGAATCACAAATTTTCATGAAGTTAAAGAACTCAATTTTTACCTAGAAGTTCATTTGCGTCTCACTTTGTCCCAAAGTTAATGATCAGTTTAAAAAGTGGAAGGAATGTAACATGTGCTCCAACTAAGACCCTCTCCAATCTACATGTTAATATTGTAGGCTAAAAGTACCATATTACCATATTCCACAAAACTTTGCAGCGCGTAGGGGGAAAAAAGGCCATGTCACACCACGTGACATACTGAACGTTGCGCCAAGCAGCCATGTCATCACGCCCCGCTCAATGCACCAGCCACCATGGTGAGCCACGATATTTAGTGTGTCGCGCTGCTCAATGCACCTGCCACACCAGGGAGAGAATGTCGCCGGGACAAGATCTGACCTCTCGCGATGGACATTCCATCGTGGGGAGGATACGCTATCCGTATGGTAGTTTTATCGTTCCACTACCAATTTGCCGTACACTATTACCTTTTAGCAAGCCGAGTGCAAGGCAAAAAAGATAAATATATAGCATATTGAAGAGTGCATTGGAGATGGTCTAAGAGGGCCAAAAGAGGAAACCAAATCCTTAGAGCACCTCTTCACTCCTCCTCACCCCACCCCCATGCTATCTTCTTACCCTATCAAATCTACAATCCTAAACCGCCTATTCTTCAAACCCACAATCTTCAATTCATTTCCCTCCCTCTCCCTCCTTCTCTCACCCACACACCCACCCACACACTCTATCTCTCTCCCACAATCTCTCCTTTTCTCATCTACCTTGAATCCGAGCCCCTAAAGTCCATCATGCTCAAGTTCACCCTCTCTTTCCTCTTCTGCCCCTTCACCCTCTCCTTCCTCATCGCCAGCAACATCCAAGTTACACTTATTCTCGAGCTCGTCCAACACATGTCGTCTCACAATGAAGAAATCATATGATGATATATATCAAAAATAGGACAATTTAGGGTTTAATTAGATCCCATATCCCAATGCTAAATGGGACAAATTTTAAAATATGGAAAGAAACCGCAGAAATTGTTCTCGGTTGTATGGATTTGGATCAAGCACTTCGGGAGGATCGACCCACCTCTACTCCGGAAAACCCTAATGAGGTTAAAATAGAAAAGTGGGATCGGTCTAACCGAATGTGTTTGATGATAATGAAGCGTTCCATTCCGGAAGCATTTCGGGGCTCTATTGCTGAGGACGCGAGTGCTAAGAAGTTCTTAAAGGAAATTGAACAATACTTTGCCAAAAATGAAAAGTCAGAGACGAGCAACCTTTTGGCTAAACTCGTTTCAATGAAGTATTATGGCAAAGGGAACATAAGGGAGTACATCATGGAGATGTCTAATCTTGCGTCGAAACTAAAGGCATTGAAGTTAGAGTTATCTGATGATTTACTCGTGCACTTAGTTTTGATTTCTCTTCCTGCACATTTTACTCAATTCAAAGTGAGTTATAATACTCATAAGGACAAATGGTCCCTCAACGAGCTTATTTCTCACTGTGTGCAAGAAGAAGAAAGGCAGCAACGAGATAAGACTGAAAGTGCTCACTTGGCCTCAACTGCTCAAAATAAGAAAAAGAAGAGAGCTGTGGTTGCTGCGGAAGGATCTTCTCAACAGAAGAAGCAAAAGAAGCAGGATGAGGGAAAACCCTGCTACTTTTGCAAGAAAGAGGGACATTTTAAGAAGGAATGTTCCAAGTACGCCGCTTGGCGTGTGAAGAAGGGTATACTTCTAACTTTGGTTTGTTCTGAAGTTTATTTAGCTTCTGTACCTAATAATACTTGGTGGGTGGATTCTGGTGCCACTACTCACGTAAGTATAACTATGCAGGGTTGCCTGTGGAGCCGGCCGCCAAGTGATGCTGAAAGATTCATCTTCGTGGGCGATGGCAATAAAGTTGCAATGGAAGCTATAGGAACTTTTAGATTACATTTAAAATCTGGATTTTATTTGGATTTGTTTGAGACATTTGTTGCACCGTCTTTTAGGCGGAATTTAATTTTCATTTCTTGTTTGGACAAATCCGGTTTTTCTTGTTCGTTTGGAAATAATAAAGTTAGTCTCTATCAAAATTCAAATTTTATTGGTTCTAGTTCTTTAATTGATAATCTATATATGCTTGATGTGGTTTGTTTCTATAATAAAATATTGCAAACAAGTTCACGTGGTACAAAGCGAAAGTTAAAAGAGAGTTCTGCCACTTTATGGCACAAGCGTTTAGGTCACATCTCTAAACAGAGAATTCAGAGGCTTTTGTCTGATGGAATTCTTGAACCCCTAGATTTAACAGACTTTCAAGTCTGTATAGAGTGCATTAAGGGGAAACGAACAAACGATAAAAAATTGGGTGCTGAGAGAGCTAGTGATGTCTTAGAACTAATACATACGGATATTTGTGGTCCATTTCCTACGGCTGCATGGAATGGTCAACAATATTTTATTACATTTATAGACGACTACTCTCGTTATGGGTACCTATATTTAATTCATGAGAAGTCTCAATCACTGGATGTTTTCAAGTCTTTCAAGGCTGAAGTTGAACTTCAACTTGGAAAGAAAATTAAAGCTGTCAGATCTGATCGTGGTGGTGAATACTATGGGAGAAATGAAGGATCAGGAGAACAACGTCCAGGACCCTTCGCTCTTTTCCTCAATGAGTGTGGAATTGTTCCGCAATACACCATGCCGGGCCAACCCAGTATGAACGGTGTTGCAGAACGACGAAACCGGACTCTTAAAGATATGGTGAGGAGTATGATTAGTCATTCTCCTTTACCAAAGTCACTTTGGGGAGAAGCTTTAAAGACCGCAGTATATATCCTTAACAGGGTACCAAGCAAAGCAGTTGCCAAAACCCCATACGAGCTTTGGATAGGCAGGAAGCCTAGCATTAGGCATTTGCACACTTGGGGTTGTCCAGCTGAAGCACGGCCTTATCGGCCACATGAAAGAAAATTGGACTCCAGAACGGTTAGCTGTTATTTTGTTGGTTACCCTAAACGCTCTCGGGGTTACAAGTTTTACGATCCCACATCAAGATCCTTCTTTGAAACGGGAAATGCGAGATTTCTTGAGGATGTTGAGTTTGAGGGGGAAGGAAACAAAAGGAATGTTATCTTTGATGAAGAATCTGTTATTGACGGTGATCAGGTCTCCATACCTATTGCTGTTCATGACACAATTTCGGCACTAGAGAATAATGATCAGGCTTAGGCTCCCATCCCTGACATTGTTCCAGACCAAGATAATAATATAATTCTTCCTCAAACACCACATGTAGAACAAATTCAACAACCTCAAGAAGTGCCATTAAGGAGATCTAATAGGGAAAGGAGAAGTGCAATTCCAGATGATTATATCGTCTTTCTCCAAGAACATGAGGATGGTGTAAGTTTGACAGAGGATGATCCGGTCAATCTCTGTCAGGCAATACGCAATTCTAATTCTCAAAAATGGATTGATGCCATGAAGGAAGAGATGAAGTCTATGAAAGACAATGACGTTTGGGATATTGTCCAGTTACCTAAAGGCACGAAACCCATTGGTTGTAAATGGATATTTAAAACCAAAAGGGATTCAAAGGGTAACATTGAAAGACATAAAGCTCGTCTGGTCGCCAAAGGCTTTACTCAGAAGGAAGGCATAGACTATAAACAGACTTTCTCTCCAGTATCATCGAAAGACTCTTTTAGGACAATAATGGCACTAGTGGCTCATTTTGATCTAGAGTTACATCAGATGGATGTTAAGACTGCGTTTCTAAATGGAAAGATTGATGAGACGATTTATATGGTACAGCCAGAAAACTTTGAATTAGGAAATCCAAAGTCTATGGTCTGTAAATTGAAGAAATCCATCTATGGTCTCAAACAGGCTTCCCGTCAATGGTATCTCAAGTTTCATCAAGTTATCACCTCATATGGTTTTGAGGCAAATGTAGTTGATGATTGTGTATATCACAAGTTTAGTGGGAGTAAATACATCTTCTTGGTATTATATGTCGACGATATCCTACTTGCTAGTAATGATATAGGTTTATTGCACGAAACCGAGAAATTTCTGACGAAGAAATTCGAAATGAAAGATCTTGGTGACGCCTCTTTTGTGTTAGGTATCCAAATACTGAGAGATCGTTCTCAAAGTATTCTCAGGTTATCACAAGAGAGCTATATCAATAAAGTTTTGAGTAGATTTGGCATGAAAGATAGTAAACCAGGAGATACGCCCGTAGCTAAAGGAGACAAATTTAGTCTCAATCAGTGCCCCAAAAATGACATTGAGAGGAATGAAATGCAAAAGATTCCTTATGCGTCGGCAGTAGGGAGCCTTATGTATGCTCAAGTTTGTACTCGTCCCGACATAGCATTTATAGTGGGAGTTCTTGGCCGATACTTGAGTGATCCAGGCATGCAACATTGGATGGCAGCTAAACGCGTGATGCGTTATTTGAGAAGAACAAAAGATTACATGCTCACTTATCGGAGGTCAGATAGTTTGGAGGTCGTTGGGTTTTCTGACTCCGATTTTGCGGGATGCCAAGATAGCAGGCGCTCCACATCAGGCTACATTTTTATGTTGGCTGGAGGAGCTGTCTCATGGAAGTCTACTAAGCAGACTCTCATAGCTTCTTCAACTATGGCAGCGGAGTTCATAGCTTGTTATGAGGCATCCAACCACGGAATATGGTTGCGAAACTTTGTCACTGGACTACGTGTAGTAGATGGCATTGAAAGGCCATTGAAAATTTATTGTGACAATAACTCTACGGTACTTTACTCCAACAACAACAGTAGCTCGACGAAATCTAAGTTCATTGACATCAAGTTTCTAGTTGTTAAGGAGAGAGTTCAGGATAAACAGATTTCTATAGAACATATAGGGACAGATTCTATGCTAGCAGATCCATTAACAAGGGTTTACCGCCTAAAGTTTTTCATAAGCACACTACTCATATGGGAGTTATTTCAGACAATACCTTGGCTTAGTGGGAGTTCCTTTTTTGTTCTATGTATTTTTCTTTTAAAAATTAAGTTGTTCAAGTTTTCTGCAGAATAAAGTTGATGGTTTATGTTTCCTTTGTTGTTTGCAATATTTTCATTGCATTAAAAACTTTGGATTGATCTCATTAAAGACTAAAGTTGGATCAGTTGGAAATAGGCATGTCTAAGATCACATTGCATGTAATTTCCATGCTACTCATCCACATTTGATCTATGTTATTAAGTGTATTAGCATGGTGATAATCGTGGTTTAGTCACGACCTTACTGTGATAAAAGCTGCGGTAATTCCATTACTCGTACATGAGATAGACCAGATTGTTTAAGGAGAAGTCTAAGGATAAATAGAATACGGATGCACGCTTAAAGAATTCAGTGATATAATTGTTTTCGGAGTAATATGTAGCCCAAGTGGGAGATTGTTAGAAAATTTATATTTTCTAATTTATGTGGGCAACATATTATAATATTTCAATTATATTTTCTATTTAAATTAATGAGCTTATTTTTGGTGGTCTAATTAATTTTAGTTAAGCCCATAAACTACTCAAATAAATGTGGGCCAAATGTGTAGAAATCTCATATGGGCTTGTTAGGGTTTTATGGGAACCCTAACTAGACTATATATAAAGCATGTATTAGGGTTATGATCCCCAAGACACCAAATCAAAAGCACGGCTCCCTTCTCCCCATCTGGAAGAGAACCAAAATTCTCATCTAGAACCTAAGGCGATTTGGTTGAGGAAGATCACATACCCGCTCGATCCATATTATTATTGTGATCGATTCTCGTATTCCGCGTTTGCCTATTATGGATCCAGGTACGCAATTTCATAAGTTTAGTTTATATCTTGATGATTTGACATAATGAATTAAGTGATTTAATTCTAACAGATGAATCTATATAGTTGTTGTCGGTGAGGAAAAAGAGTGTAGGGATGCAGATTTGGAGTTGTTGAAGTATGAGAAAGTACCCTATGGGAAAAGTATACAATGTTGGTTTCCTCTTTTGACCTTCTTAAAAGGTCATGCGGTGAGCATATGGCACATTATGTCTACTTTTTTAAAAGGTCATCCATACTCGGGGTAAAGTGAGATACAAGTGAAATCTTTGAATGAAAATTGAGCATTATTGAAACTTCATGAACCAAAGTGAGACTAAACTTGAGAAGGTTGCATGGCAAGCACAAGGCGCCCCGTAAACTTTTTAACGATCATCAATTTTGGGGTAAAAATGAGCGTTCTAAAATTTAATGAATCATAATGAGACAAGTAGTAAACTTAAGAGACAATTTAACTCTATTTTCTAAAGCTTTGATATTAAAAGGTAAAAGAAGTTGATGATAATATTAATCATTTTTTTACTTTAGTCCTGACATTTTATTGTTTGTTTAGTCTGAACTAGTGGTAGTAGTAAAAGCAAGTTTTTCAACACACTTCACAAGTTGATTAGGTTAGTAGAATTTTCAACGCATGCACTTCATAAACAAAACTAATAAGCTGCATGGACCAAGATATATGGTGCAAAGAGAATGTGAAAATTTAAGAAACAGGCCAGATACAACTCAAGCAAATTTAAGTCAGTTTACAAATTTTCATTGCTTAATCGTTTTAGCCTATAAATGCAAATTTAAAAAAGACCTAGAAAAGTGGGGCCACTAAGTGACAGCTTAGATTGCCTGTAACTAGGACCGGCCTCGCTTCATATTTTCTAAATTATTATAATTTTTATATATATTTTTAACTAGATTTTTAAAATTATATTCAAGTGTTGAATTACGTAGCAATAACATGTATATATGTATGTTAATCAATTACTAGCAGCTAGGGTCACTGTGACCGTCTTCAAGTAAAGGTCAACGAAGTTGGTTATAATGAAAAGCTGTCATGTTCGAGTCTTGGCGCTTCCACTCCCTTTTCCTTCCCTGGTTTGAACACTAAGTATATGTATGAGTTTTCAATGGTTACCTTCTCTTTTTACCCATTCATGGGTACTGACAATGATTAATGCATATTGGTGAGGTGTCAAATCCTTTAACCTGTTATAGCAGGTTAAGGTGACCCATTCTATTTTTATTTTTTTAATTAAACTTTAGGTGGTGTTTGATTGAGATTTTAAAATCAAGTTTTTAAAATTTTTACCAAAAAGTCAACTTCACTTCACACTTCTCAAATGACTTTACTCTCTCTCTCATAAATTTTTTAAAACTCCATAACTTTAAATTCAAAAATTGGAATTAGATAAAAAATATATATTTGAAACCTAATCATTGAGATCTATAAAAAAAGATCTATTGTGATTATTTTTTTTATTTTTTTTACAAGTTTTTTTGAATTGGTTGAAAAAAACTTTAACTAAAATTAAATTCACTTTTCAAAACATGTTTTAAAATCTCAACCAAACAAGATTCCTTAAATATTTTATTTGCCAAATAAACTTAGGATAACCCAATTCCAAATTAATATAAGTGTTTATGGGTGTTTTCGTCTTTTCAGTTTTATAGTTAATTAATAACATAAGTTTATTGAAAATAACACTTTCAAAATATATTTGACTTTGAATTTTCATATCTATACAATAAGTTTAAAAATTACATACAACTTAAGTACTATTTCAATAATACTTTCACTTTAATCATTTTATTATCATCCGTGAAAAATCATATCACAATAAAAACTCAAAAATTAATTTGAAGCATCTCATATAGCATGTACTACTGGTTTTATTAGTCACTGTTCATTTAAATAATAATTTTAACACAATAACATTAAATACTATTAAAAGAAACTTATTTTCTTAATTTAAAGTATTTCAAACAAACTCAACTTTTAATAATTTGATTAGATATGGAATTATGTGCATGATTTAAGGGAAAATTTTATAAATAATTTGTCTTTGCTGAATTCCGCGCTTAAATACAATAAAATCCTAGTTTTATGTAAAATAATTAAATTAGTATAGCGACTAAGTAGGAGTCGATACAAATTCAAGTTAATACTTTAAAAGTAGGAAAGTTTGTCGAAATCCAATATTTTAGGAATTTAGATTAAAACAGCTTTTAAATTTTGATTTTTGAAATTATTTTAACTAAGAAACTAAAACAAATAAACTAAACCAATTAAATTAAATCTAGCAAGTACGTAATTAATAATAAAAAATTCCAAGGAAAAAAATCCACCGCCATGGATATAAACAAAAAAGTATCTAATTATATTTTTAATATTCATCCTTACTATATAAACAAATTCAAAATCACCATCATTATTTCTTTAAAGCTAATGTAAATAAAAATAGGCATCGCCTGTATCTTCATTTATGGTGATCACAAGAGATCCATCATTTATTTTAAAAACAATTATAGTACTAGAAAGAAAACACGTTATAATAATGGTAATTTCAAAATCTATTATAACTCGGGACGAATAATTAAAAATCAATTAGAATTAAAATAAGCCCATTACATCAATGACAGTTCATCCCTCCTTTTTGGGAGATAATTTAGCCAAGCATATTAAATAAATAATACAGTAAAACATGTTGACCTTGAAGGTCTTAATCTTATTTTGATAATAACAATAAATCAATCATGTGTAATTTAACATGTTCTTGATATAAGATTATAGATTTCTTATTTGGAAAATCAAGAATAGCATGATTGCTCAAAGAAAGTTTGACAAGGATCATTCAATCAATATCCGATCTAGTCAACGAAGCATTCGACTAAAACCGATCTACCCGAATCAAGATCATTCTTCTACAAGCGTTGGACAAGACAAGAAGATCAATCTCATCACTCATAAGCTAGCAATGCAAATCCATGAAGCACAAAGATCAAGAATCATATGCAAAAGCTTCAAGGGAAAAGCTTCAAGTAAATAATCAATTTGAAGAAACAAATCGAAGCATTCGAAGACTCATCTATTCGGTAATTGAGTGTTTGCTTAGGATTAATGTAAAATTTCTTAATTGATTGATTATATAGCTCAAACATGAACTTGCATCATTATTAGATCGATCAAAACCAAGTTTGAATCAAAATCATTTCAAAACATTATTCTTGCAAACACCGGTTTTGAAATAAATTCTTAATAAATTCATATGAATGAATTTTGATACAAAAACATATTTGAGAGTCTTAGAAACTTATTTAGAACACTCCGCAAGCATTAGAATCAATTTTGGAGCCATATTGAAAAAATGTTTATTTTTCCCTTTCTAGACTCGCTCCGTTTTTGCTCAGTTTTGATCTAATGGTTTGTTGGAGGCCTTCCCGGACTACGATCATTATGAAATTTGGACAACAGTTAGATAACACGTTATAGTACTTATATCCAAAATTTCATCAAGTTCCAACGGTTGGATAATGAGATATGATCAAAACAAATCGGAACTTTGCTGTCTGCAGCAATCCATCTCCAGTGCCATGTAGCCGACTCCATGAAATTGATGGAGTCGACTCCCTCATGGAGACGACTCCATGGAGACTTAGGGAGCCGACTCCCTTGCCAAAAATAGCCGTTGGAACTTTTTCAAAAGTGCATTTTTGCCCCCATTAATTTATATATTCACCTCAAACGGCTATATCACTTTTGGGACTATAAATATGACTTCCAAGACTCATTCTACACACCTTGAATCATTCATATACTCTATTCTTCATCTATCTTCATTATTCAAAGATTCAAGAAATTGTTTTTGATCAATCATTAATTTTTGAGCTATATCATCTTGATCAAATAGGATAACTCTAGTGTGAGCTTCAAATTGTATTCTTTATACACTTGAGAGAGTTATTGTAAATTGGTGAGAATCACCAAACAATTAAATTTCATTGTGAGAGGTAAATCTCATAGGAAAACAAGAAGGTAAATTCTTGTTTAGTTTTTGTGAAAGGTAAATTTCACAAGGTTAGCAAGAGGGTATCTTGTGAGAGTATTGTGGTGTAGCAATACTTGTAGAGTGTGTGAGACAACACTTGTAGATATTTGATCTTCACCCGGAAGGAGATTGATTTTAGTGGAAATTCTCGGGGAACTAACCGAGCGCAGACTATGGTTTGGTAAACCAAAACCGTGTGGACAAAAAGCCTTGGACTTCAAATCGGTTCAATCTTTCTAACTCAAACTCTTTATTATTGATTGTTTAAATTGTTTGAGATTGCTTAATTATTTGCTCTTGTGCTTGATTGTTTATTTGCTTACATTCCTTGATAAATTTGTTTAGTAAATTATTTTACTTAAACATTTTCGAAAAGTTTTTAAATTCCGCATTTAGTTTTAAAAACCCTATTCACCCCCCCTCTAGGGTTGTTTTCCGACCAACAAAACAAAATAATAATTCATCATTAAAATTTAAAATTCAAGTACTTGAATACAAACTATAGATAATTAAAAAGCTAGAAAGCGTCCCTGTTTATAATGCTCGAACTAGCGTATACTACATGGCTTTACGCTGTTCAGTTCTTCACCTTCAACACTTCGCCCACACGGCAACTAGTATATGGGGGATTTTCTCTCTCTATAACTCTCTAACAATATATATATTCTATCTATTTTTTGTATATTTTTTCTATGATTTTAGGTGTAGAGAATAGGTCTATATTTAGTAATAAGATATATAAGTTTAAAAGGTTTAGAAAACTATAATTGTAGAAGAAATAACAAATATGAGTTCAATTAATTAAGAAAGAATATGGAGTTGTATTTTAATTATGAGAGAATATTGAATTGGAATATTCTTTCTTCTTTATCTTCCTTTTTGATCTTTAATAGACTTCTTCCACCTTTTTATCACAATTTACTTCTTTTTTACAAAAAGACAAAATAAATATTATTCCTCCATAATTTAAGTATTAATTATATTCTAACAAAATATTATTTGGAGGTTTAAATAACAATTTGAGGCACTTATCAATGCACGACTTCCTAAATAACACTTAAATATATCTTATTTAGTATTAAATAATTAATTATTTGGTTCAATAATCAATGTATTGTGTTTAACAAACAAATTTTGTACCATTTTCAAAATTTAGAAGTATATCCACTAATTAAAATTAATTTATAATTGTATTAATTTAGATTACATTTTCATTTAGATTCCTAATCGAAATCTACTTCCATTTTAATTTATTTTATATTTTCTTTTAAGGTGCATTTGAATTATATAATTGAATTTAGCTTTAAAATTCATAAATCTAAGATTCAAAAATTATATATGTGAAATACAAGAGCTTAAAATTTTGTGTTTGCTTAAGAAATACAAGGAAATTTATTCCTAAATCCAAATATTATTCCGCTAAAATTTATATTTAGTTGATTAGTAAGCTATTTTTATTTTTTAACACTGTGGCAGAACTCATGCTTACACAGAATTAACCCGTTTGACTCGACCCGCTCCTATTATAGTATTTTATTTCTTATAATAGAGCACAATTACCACGTGACGGGAGTGGGTTTATGCGTACACTATTTGCTACGGGTTTAGATTTTAAAAAATAAAACCTACACTTGCCTGGAATGTGTTTATAAGCTTGTTGGGTTTTGGGTTTGAGTTTGGACAACACACAACCTTTTGTCATCATTCTTATTATTATTATAATTAATATTACAAGTATATTTAAAATAACAATAAATAATAATTTGTTTAAAAATTAATTAATATTTTTTTCAAATTAAAGTTTGGGATCTCTAAGGAACAACTATATCTCTAAAATTTGAAAGTTATTTGTTTGGTGTGAAATTATGATTTAAGATTTATAAATATATTCAAATGATGAGATTTGATACTTATCTTAAAGTACACATTCCAAACACACCCTTAAAGAAATTTTAAAGGGTTTTATTAAAAAATATTTTCAATTAACTATGTTATTAATACTTCCACCCCATAATAATAATAATAATAATAATAATAATAATAATAATAATAATAATAATAATAATAATAATAATAAAGATTTAAGAATCAAATATACATATTATTCTATGTTGACAATCATAGTAGACCTATTTCATGTTTATCAAATTTCTAATATATAATCATATAAAGTATTCATGATCATGTAATTAATTAGTTAGTACGACATTTGGTACTGTAATTTATAATACGATTAGTATTTTCTTTCACTAGAATGGTTTGTGAGATGATAATTATGTAAACAACATACCATAAACCTTTGAGATTTATTTTGTACTTCAAAAAAAAATATTTTTATGTGAAATAAATGAGCCTACAAACAATTCTAAAAAAATTCATCAAAATTTTAATTTTTCTTGAAAGGATCACCATTCTCAAGTATTTTTATTTTTCTCTTTTGCTGTACATAATTTTTTTTCGTTTTAAAATTGTAGAATCTTATCATTTGATGATTAATTTGAAATTTAGAGTTTTCAGAATTAATAAAAAAAATATATGTATTTAATACTTAAGTTCTTGCTTGACCTTTGTGATAAGATTTCGATTACATGTTCAAATTTGAAATATTTGTTTGAGATGTTTAGTTTAAATTTGAGTTTTTGTTATTTATATTTTTTTATTATTTTATTTTTTAATAGTTGTTATCTTTATTAAGGGGTAGTTTTGAAAATAACTATATTTTAGTTTTAATAAATTAAAATTTATTTTGTCATCGATTAAAAGGCTGTCCTTGAAACTAATTCTAAAAATAGAATGTCCTTTGTTAGAATGAGAGTAATTGATTTGTAGTTTGAAAAGAAGCCCCATATTTTTATTTATTTAATTAACGTAGATGTACCTATTAATCTAATTTATTTTTTAATATTAAATCATTAATAAAATAATATTTATAAAATTAAATCAATAATATTTTTTGTTAGTTCGTCCACACTTAATGATTAATTTAGGAAACAATACTAATTAATTTAACAATGTAGATTAACTACAGGATATCAATATAAATAAAATTACCCATTTTATAGGGGTAAATAGTAGGGATATCCTGTATTGGAATTACAAAATCATGTTATGAATATTTAATTTATGATTCCTTAAAATTAAATAGAAAAAAAATGTCATGTCATCAGGTATCAACAAGTTACCCACTTAACCTTGCATTTAATACTTTGTATTTCTCCAATATGCATTAATTATATTAGCCAACTACACATTTGATTTCAACCATTGATTTTTCATCAAATGGTTAATATTACAATAACCATCCATAGGTAAAAATAGCAGTAACCATTGAAACCTCACCCCCAAGTATATTTATGATCGCTTGTACTAAAAAAATCATATTATCCAAATTTCAACACAAAAAAAATCCAACGTAAAATCAAATTGATGAATTTAAACCAACAAGAATGGCGCTGAACAGTGATACAATACTCATTATCACAGCAACCTTCTTAAAGCTCTTCAACAAAATTCTTAAGATTCTTGTAGGAAGATCCACCCTCCTTAAGAGCTTCCCTTGCCAAAACCTTCCATTTTGAAGCGTTTCTCCTCAATTCATCCCCCTTTTCACCACCACCCATCACCATTTCAACACACTTACTGATCTCACCCCTCTCAACTACCCCGTCTTCATTAGCCCTCACCCTCACCCCGCTCCCCCACACATCCTCAATGAGCTTCGCGTTTGTGGCTTGATCCGTCCACTTTGGAAACGCCACCGTTGGGACACCACAACTCAGGCTCTCCAGCATCGAGTTCCACCCGCAATGCGTTACAAAACACCCCAATGAAGGGTGAGACAAAACCTCCAACTGCGAACACCAAGGCACTATCATCCCTTCTTTCTCCAATTCTTCCATAAAACTAGGTTTCACTTCCGCTTTATTTTCCTCTTTCTTGTCATCCGCTCTTATCACCCACAAAAACGGCCTCCCAGACTCTAAAACTGCGCGCGCAATCTCTTCCAACTGCACATCTTGTAGCACTAAAATACTTCCAAAGGATATGTAAATCACCGAGGATTCCGGTTTTGAGTTCAAAAACTCGATGTAGCTAATTGATTTTTGAAATAAGTCGCCTCCAAAAGAATTGTCTGAAGGATCTTGGCCGTCCAAAAACGCAGACGGAATCAACGGTCCAATTCCAATCATTTTTAATTTTGCAACTGCTCTTAATGCCTCCGGTTCTAATGCATCAAAAGTGTTTACAAGTACTTTAGGATTTTTTTGCTCATCTAATGTTTCTATTTGTTCCTTAAAAGATTTGATTGCGTGATTGTACGGATTCGAAGGTAAGACAAACGAAGGGAGGTCACGTGCTTTGAGTAGGGGCAATCCGGGTAATTCAATAGACCAATTTGGATCACTCCCATTGGTGCTAATGATTTCTTCATAGCCATTGAAATAATAGTGGAAGATATCAAGGACAGAAGCTGCCTGAATCCAAAGCAGTGCTGACGGAACGTGTAGTTCACTCGCCACCTTGGGTACCCAAGCGAGGAGGAGCGTGTAGACCATGCAGCTGATCGGGCGGCCATTCACGGCGCTGGAGGAGACGACTTCCCGGATGGTTTTGGACCCGCGGGTCTGCATCTCGGACATGAAGTGGTCGGGGTCGTGGACGTCCATCTTGAAGCCGTCGTCGTAGCCGTCAGAGAAGGTGGCAAAGGTTAGGCCGAGGGCTTCGACAGTGGTGGAGATGCAGCGGTGGGCGGATATGCTAGTGGCCAAGGTGACGTGAACGCCCAGATGGAGGAGGCGCTTGCCGAATTGGAGGGTGGGGTTGAGGTGGCCTTGGGCGGGGAATGTTACGAGGAGGATGTGGGGTTGAGGCATAGTGGTGGTGACGGCGGCGCGTGGGTTGAAGCTTTAAATAGGGGAAATGTGGGTGTGAGTGATATAGGTGGTGGATTCGTGTTCTCAGTTTGAGTACTACAAAAGAGGACAAGGCATATATTTATAGCAGTGAACATCATTTAAGGTTTTGCTTCCTACGCCGTCCCCCTTCATGTTTAGTCACGCGCGGTGCTTTAAAATAATTTTAATAAATTATATATTTAAAAATTTATTTATTAATAAAATGCATATAATAATTTTTTTTTTGAAATTATGTAAAATTAAGTTTGTATTTCTTATTTTTTAAAATATTACTATGCATTTATGTTTATTTCGTGTTGTTTTAAATTTTTATGAATGAAACATAAGAATATATTTGTTAAAATGATAAACACATCATGCAAAACAAAGTTGTATTAAATTTTTTTGATTGCAAAGCACAAAACACAATTTTGTGCAAAATTAAGTTTGCACTCAGTCAAAGCACTTATTTTAAAACACATTTGATAAATAAGTCCTTATTCACAATGATAATAGTATTTAGACCCTTATTTCTACAAAATATTTTTTGCGAATATGTTATCACATTAGATCGTTTACCTTATTTTCAGTTAAATTAATGATTTAAAAATAAGATAGTATTATTGTCAAAGTAATTATTTGTATTGTTAAATCAATATACAATTTTAAAAGTATACATTATAATTTTTCAAAATAATATTATACCCCGGATATAATATTACTTTTGTAATACGACTATCGTAAAAATAAATATTGTTGGCAACTTAGTTTTACCTGAGTTTAAGAATAAAGCGTCTTAAACTGTCATTTTTTAACGAATTTTGGTATTGACAATAGTTTTATAATTGGATGACATCTTTCTTATTCAAAGATAAGCTCTATTTAACGTCAAACGTTCTAAAAAGAAGAAACCATTACTCAACTTGAGTTGCGTCGGAGCGTATATGGCAGGGCATTCGTTACGAAATAAATAGCCACATGAGCAATGTCCATCACAATGACAAAAGAATTATATATATATATATATTTGGTCTAAACCGAGCGGTATCCGGACTATCTTTCGACTAATTCTTTCCATTTTGGGAGATCCTAACATTTCTGGGTAAAGATCGAACGTGAGTCAAGTGGATAGCTGCAAGTGTTAGGACTTGAACTCGGGACTTCACGGCCCTTTCTCAAGTTGCAAACGCTTGCGGCCTGATGATCAACCTTCAGGCCAACCCCTGGGGTTGAATTATATACATATACGAAAATATTTTTGTAAGAAAATATCATAATTTAAGAATAATAAAGACTATTTATTTTAAAAGGTAAACGAATGAATATTTTTATGAAATTTAATAAAAATAATATTTTTTTAATGAATAGTAGATCATCGTCCTAAAATTTCATTAAAAAATTGAAACCAAAAGAAAGTGTAATGAATAGTATATCACATCTACAAAGTTTTATGACAAAATTTATTCATTTATCAGGCCTTCTAAATAGATGATCCTTATTTATTATAGTATGTGTTTGGTGTCAAAGAGAATACGATATACATTAAAAAAAGTTGAAATAATCAGATATATCTAAATTAATGAATTTAGCTCTGAGCTAGAAAGACCCGTTTTTTAATACAATTTAAACCACAAAAAGTTTGCCCAACCTTTAAAAATTTATCATTCAATGTTTATGATAGAATCAAAATTGCTTTGCACAAAAGTGTGGGTAAGCATCGCTTGTACGTATGATCTAATAATTTTAAAAGTAATATCATATTTTAATAATAAAAAAATTTATTTTGTCAATACCGCTACTATTATATTATTGAGTTCAACCATGACAAAACTATTAGGTATTTATTACAAATAGTACAACAATTATGATGTGTATACTGACAATCATACAGATAAAATATTTATCAGTTTCCAAGTAAAAGACAATTCATTGCGAGATTAGGATTGCTGTCCAAAAACAAAAATATAAGATAATATGGTACTTACAGAGTCCAACAATTCCTTTTCATAGCCATTAAAAATTGAATTTTGTAGTATGCTTGATTCTGGACTTGAATACCTTTTTTATTTAATTCTTTTGTAATGAAAAAAAACTTTTATCATGCGTAAGTTTATTAAAATTTATTGCATTTGTTTTAAATTGATTGTCTATTATATATTTTGGTATTTTAAAAAAAAATATTTATTTTAACTTAATTAATGGTGAAGATGTAACTTGTTCATTTTTTGTGAGATTTACTATTGATTTGAGATACTAAGAAAAAAAAATGATCGATTTAAGATGAAAGAAGTTCAATTTATACTTTGCTTTGTGACTTCAATTAGTGCAAATTAATCATCAAGGTTTGTTAATTTCTTAAGACGAATTGTCAGCAAGCTCTCCTTTTTAGGGACTTGGCTCCTCGATCTTCATTACCTCTTAAGTCTAATTCCGTTCAATAGAATCTAGTTTAAGGGTTAAATTGATAAAAAAAAATCATGAAATTTTGTAGAGATGATTTTTATAATGAGTGATCACATCCACAAAATTTCATCAAGAAATTTAAACGTAAGTGGACATAATAAAAATTTGATACATTTATTCATTTTCAACATTTCAAATTTTAGATAATCATATCACCTATTTATAAATTGAATCATGAAATTTTATAGAGATGATCCACTTATCATAGAGACTATCTCTACCAAATTTTATGATATAATTTGAACTAAATCCTTTTTTAATTTTTCTATCTTACCATCAAAAACATAAAGATGAGATGAGAGAACATGATTCCTCAATCCACTTTAAATAGTACAATGCTTATTTTAACGTTTAACAGTTCCTAAGCTTGCTCTTTCATGTATACTTTTCATTTAAATTGCGTTATGTATTTTTCAAAACTTAAATTTTTTGTTTTTTTAAAATTTATTCATTGAGATAATTATAATGAATCAAAATAATCAAGCAATTTTTCATAGTATTAAAAGTAATTATTACAATATTATCTAGAGATTTATTCACAATATCTACGGGCCGATTGACCATAAGTTTTGAGCAACTCTAGTTGAACATTTTTCTTGGGCCCGTACGAACCATCCTTATACTCCTTTAGATAAGAATGATCACCAATGTTTATTTATAAAATAAATTTGATGCAATAGTTTTTAAAATGGCCAGTTTAGTAGTATTTTGAATTAAAATTAGGTTAGTCGGGGCTTAGTTATTAAAATATTATTAAATTACAAATTATATTATATAATTGACAAAGTCAGTGGGAGAATTTTTAAATTACAAGTTGAGTAATATTTTGAAAAGTTTGATATTAAAAAATATTAATAGGGTCAAATTAATGATGATATATATCAATCATTTTTGTACATTAGTGTTCGCATTTTATTGCCTTTTTTTATGTCTGAACTAGTCTTAGTAATAAAAGCAGTTTTTTTTCGACACAACTCTCAAGTGAGTTAGATTAGTAGATTTTTCAACACGCTTCTCAAATTGACTAGGATGGTGGAGGCTCACAGATTTTGAAGTAAAAATAAATAAATAGCTAAATAAAAATAAACAATTTTAAGTTGCATGGACTAAAATTCGAACCCTGGATACCGCTTAAACAAATTTTCATATCACTTAATTCTTTTAGACCACAAATGCATATATTAAAAAATCTAAAAACGTGTGGGCCCTAATATATCGGGAGTCATAGACCATTGAAACGCATAATGTAATGCGTTATATTTATACTATATTGTTGTACATGTATGGTATAACATGCAATAGTGTAAGTTAATAGTGGTGTTGTAGTGTAAAATTAGCATACAGTTATGGCTACGCGATATATTGTCTATCACGGGAGGAAAAAAATGTACGGCACGACATTCATTGTGTTGTGTAATGGTGGGAATAGATGGCATGACATTCATTATCTTGCGTATGTGATTTATTAAAAAAATTAATAGTGTAGTTAAATATTCATAACATTGTGCCTCAGGTTTTTTGTTGACGTGACTCACACGTGATACATTGAATGCCGTGTAGTAGGTTTTTACATATTTTAATGCCTTTTCCGTTGCGGGACCGTCTCTAACAAGTATGCCAAATCTACAATTTTACACTACAATAATACACTAGACATTGAATGCAATCATCTAGGATGGTTATAGCTAAGGTAGGCTCTTGGGTATCTATCAATTTAAATGCTATTGTTTATAAAAACTATTAAACTAATATTCAAATTTAAATTTTATTATAACACTATAAAGGCATGCAAACTGGATAAGAGACTTAAAATTTGTAACAATGGTACTTCTAGATTCATGAAAGGCTTCATTTTTTCTTTATCACTAAATTGGGAAAGCTTGATTGATTTGTTTTGTCTGAATTTGAGGGACCCAACCTCTTTCTATCTAATTCTATGGGTAGATGAAACTTATATTTTTATCTATATTTTTAAATCCCTATATCTAGTATTAAAATAAGATTCAATATTTATCTCAAAATTTCTAATTTTTTTAGGGACTTCTTAAATAAAATGTCTTACACTCGTTTTCGGAAATTATTACCATACCAAATTATATGAAAATAATTTTTATTGTAAACTATATGCATTTATTATGTTTTTCATTTTTGAAAAAGAATTTTGGATTCCAAAATCAAAATAAATTTATTTTTACTAAAGAGAAGAATTTATAGACTAATTTTATTGATTGTACTAATTAAATAATAATTTTTTCTTTGAAATTGTAAAAGTCAAGTAGCTTCTTAGCCTTGACAAAATCATAGTTATAATTTCGTATTGTAAAAGACAAATCTTTCACAAAATTAGATCGTGAAATTAAATAGAAAATTATCATATTGAGTTTTTAAAGTTTAAATGCGTGGTACTATTATCAAAACAATTTATTTATTGACTAAATAATGGTACAACTCCTAAAGTGCGTACTTTACTCTAATTAAGGAGTTTTTCGGTTAGGTAGAAATTTGAGAGACCTGAATTAAACTGAACTTGCGGTTTTAGAATATAATTTGCTAGACCTATACTAACATCAAATTTTTCATTTCGATTACAATTCAAATTTATTCTGCCTTTTCTTTTCTTTTAAAAAAATTAATTTAAACTTCTGCTTTGACACAAATTAAGCCAAAATATAATGTATGTCTCTTCATATGCATTCAAAAATTAAATACCAATAGACGGAATCTCTGAATCTCCATTGATTGTTATGGTGTGGTCCCCATACGAGAACTCGATTTTTATTGTAATGAAGAGTCTTTGATAGAGAGCACAATTTTGTCAACAATCAACATATATAGGCACATGGTTACATTCACTATTTTTATTCTTCTAGGGTGGAAAAATATACTAACAAAATGTTTGGCTAACACTTTTATTTTTATTTGATTTTTTACAATTAAATAAGGTATATGTTACTCGGTTCTTGAAAGTTGAGTATAAACTTATATACTCGGTTCTCGGTAACTAAGTAAGGCATTATCAAATTTATACTTAGTGCTCAAGAATCGAGTAATATGCATCTTACTCAATTGTTAATGACTAAATAAAAAATAGGAGTATTATCGAGTGTTTTGTGGGGTGTATATATCACCACACTTCTTCTAGAGGGACACACAAAAATATATTCTAATCAAATATAAAGAAAAGAAGCAAGAAAATTTGAAAATGAAAGTACCCAAAAGTGATTTTGTACAATAGCAAATTCCGAATGTGATAAAATTAATGTAACTATCGAAGTGTGCTGGGATGTAGTCATAAATTATTTTAAGTGAACGTTATAAAATAACAAAAAATAAAAAAATTAGATACTTAATTCATGACGACGTAATGATTTATGATTATGCTTACAATCTTCCCCTGCTCGATAATTTTTCATATTTTAAAGTCATTTCGTAATATAGAATCTTGTAATCTCTGTCATTTTATAATTATTTTTTTTAAATACATAATCATGTTAAATTCATATTGTCATAAAAAAATATTTTTATAATACTCATATTAGAATTTGTGAGTGACGAATCACAAATTTTTATCACTAAAAGAGTATATTTTGTGATGAAAAAATGTTTTGTTATAAATAATTTAGACAAAAATGGGTTCTAGTTACTGATTAAATAATCTTGCTATAAATTTTAAGATCATATCTAAAAGAATGAAAAAAGTTGAGGCCCCCATTGAACCTACATTGGCTCAGTACCTAGACAGTAGAGTACTGGGAACAAGTGAAAGAAAGACAAACATAATTAGGGTAAAGGATTCTAAAAACAACACATAGCCGCATAGTATAGTAAAAATTCGATTTGGATTGATTCAGTTTTACAATAACAAAATCTAAATTTGAATCGAAAATATTTTATTCCGATTAAGATTTTGTATTTCACTATCGGTACTCTTTTGGTTCACTTTCTAATAAAACGATTTGACTCTATTTGATTTGGTCCTTTAAATTAGTCTAAGGAGTTGTTTGTTTCAACCACTTAAATTTGAAAACTTAAAATTTTCAGATTTAAGTGGTATCACAATTGTTTGTTTGGCAAAAAAAAATTAAGTGACTTACCACTTAAATCTGAAAATTTGCATCAAAAAAATTAAGTGGCAAGTTTATCACTTAAATCTGAAAACTTAAAACACATCATTACAAAGTACATATTTTACCATAAGTAAAGCCCTAATCATGTCATGTAAATACACTAGTAAAGGCAAAATTATCATATTAAAAAAAAATTCAGTTTTCAAATGTGTTATATTCAAACAAATAATATTTTTTTAGATATAATTTTCAAAAGTAAACAAATAAATTTTTAAATTTCAATTTTTAATTTTTAGATATTTTATCAAACGCTACTTAAATTAACATCAACAAACTAAATAACAATTATCAAAAAGAAAATAAAAATATATTTGTATATATATGTGTGTGTGTTATTTTGGACATACATGGTAGGATAGATTTGTGGACTCTTTTTCTGTTTTCTGGTGAAATGAATGACGTTTGAGATGACGAAGTGGAGATCTGACATCTATTATTATCATGCAGTTGGCTTAGCTGTCTTTGGTCCACTCGTGGAAGAAGTTTACAATTTTCTTATACCGAATTTCCACCACCCAATCAACTTTAATTTATTATTATTTGTCTTTCACTTTTTAAAAGAGTGATATTATTATTAAAATAATTATTTATATTATGTAAGTAATTTACTACTTTAAAAGTTTATTTGATTCACATATTTAAACACATAAAAGATAAAAAAAAATTATTTAGTAAGTATAAATTATGAATATATTTTACTGATAGAGGAAAAAATATGAAGTAAAGTCACTTCTCTCAAAATTTATGTGATAGATTTTTTTCTTGTAATTTCCTTATGGTGATGTTTGGTGGACGTTTTAATTTGAGTTGAATTTTTAAAATATGGTGTTTGGTAAAATTTGAAAGTATGTTGAAAAGTGAATTTAATTTTTGTTTAACCAACTAAAAAATCTCATAAAAAAATTTCAAAATATAGTCACAATGAATCTTATTTTCTATGTTTCGACGAGTATTTTTTAAATATATATTTTTTATTTCATTTTGAATTTTGAATTTGAAATTATGTTGTTTTAAAAGTTTTTTTAGAGAGAAAGTAAAGTGAAATAAATTTTGAAAAGTGTGTAAGTAGAGTTGATTTTGAGTTGAGTTTTTAAAATTTAGGAAAAAAAATAAAATAAATAGACACATACCAAATAGGCCCCTAGTATTTATTACAAAATTTTTGGACAACAATACCCCCACTTGAATATTTTTCATATTTTACCAAATATAAGAAAAAAACTTGACAGAAATTTTAATTTCCCATCTTCATGAGAAAGATAAGGAAATTAATCCCTTCCGTGACCAAATGAAGCCTAAAAGTATACTGTACAACTTTGTAAAGTGTATTATGCCCTAATTAAAAAAAATATTACTTTGACCATATAGTTACCTTTATGTTTATTATTATAGTAATGTATAATTTTAGAACCGCATAATATATATAACTTCTCAAAGTAGTAAAATATTCTGATAAAAAGATAATTACTTTAACAATATACGTATAGCCTTTTAAAAAGGAATGTTTAACTCTCTTCTTTTATGACAATAATAAAATAGTATTATTGTCAAATTAATTATAATTAATGTGAAAGCCTTATACAACTTTTGATACACGTGATACAATTCTCGAAAATAATTCTTTGCTTTGGCAAAGTAAAATTGTGTTGGCAATAAGGGTAGAGTAATGAAAAGGATGATTTTAATTCTAAAGGCAATTTCTTGTAGTTTATCCACCTTAAACTATGGTATTTTTTAATTGAACTTCTTAAAAGGCTATCCACATTACCAAAACAATTATCTCTTTGTAAGAGTATAATATTATTTTGAGAAGTTGCACTATACATTTTTAAAGTTGTATATTATTCTCACAATAAACATAATTATTTTAACAACAATACCACACCTTTAAAAATTTCTTTTTAAAATTAATGAATATATCTACTTAATCAATATTTTTATAGAAATTTGTATTTAGATTTAATTAGATTCCTAATCCAAATACTTTTCCGAATTCATCCAAACATCTTAATTTCTTGTAAGGTTTTCCTTTTGATAGAAATACATTTAAAAGCAATACAATAAATCAATCAAAATCGCAATATAAAAATTTGAAAAATATTTAATCGATCTAGAAACGAGTTGTCCAATTTTTTTGAACACTAGATACATTTCAAACAAAATGGGACAATGCTGAAAATTGAGCAAAAATTGCAAATTAGTCCAATATTTCTATCTCCATCTTCAAATGAGGTCAGAGGAAAAAGATTTAGGCCTCAATCAACGCCTTTTTTATTTGAATTGCCAAATTACTATTTTATACAAATAAACAAGTTGGCCAAATGATAATTATTAAAAAATGTTGGTGTAATTTGATTTTGGTAAAATAAATTGGTTACAAAATAAATAGTCAAAATTGTAGAGTAAGGAAATAAATATAGAAATAGAATTAATGATATAAATTTATC
The DNA here is from genome assembly GCA_021464415.1 of Lonicera japonica. NCBI lineage: Eukaryota > Viridiplantae > Streptophyta > Magnoliopsida > Dipsacales > Caprifoliaceae > Lonicera > Lonicera japonica. The sequence goes on from CM038468.1 coordinate 26,551,534, forward strand.
GAATTTATGATCGAGACTACTAGAGGATACTATATCTTAAGATAGTTTCGCCGCCGTCGTGCTCACTGATTTAAACTTAAAATTTATTTTTATTTATAAATAGATTAATAATTTCAACAATAATCTCATCAATAAAGGACATTCCTTACATGAAACAATTATGAGGAGAAAAAAAAATAGATTAAAATTCGAGTTCTTGAAATACAAAGGACGAGAAAAAAAAATTATTTAGGTGGATAAACCATTTACTATAAGTAGATAAACTATTTACTTTCCAAAATTATTTACTATAAGTGGATAAACTATATATTTAGGTGGATATTTAAGAAAATAATTATATATATATATATATATATATATTATTTATTAAGGATTAAATCACTATTATTTTTTTAGTGTATCCCACAATGTGGTTAAACTTAAGAACTCATCTAGTTTAAATTTTTGTTTGTTCTTATAATTTAAAATGGTAATTTCACACCGAAAATTTAAATCTTATCAACTTATAATTCAATCTCTTGACATGAACTATAAGAAGCTCTAAGTGCGAATTTAGCAATTTAAAATTCTAGTAAAAAACTAAAAATCAAACCAAACAAATAGTTGGGCAATGACAATTAATTAACTTAACAAACCATAAAAAAGGGGACAAACTTACAGAAGCTGTGGATAGAAAGCAAATCATCCTCATAAAAACATTTCTAACTCTAGATGAGATTTGAACTTGGATTTACCATGCACGAATGAGCTCTTTTACCGTCTTGGCTAACTCGCTCGCTTAAACTAATCTAATTTTGTGGTCAAGATTTCACAATATTAAATAAATGAATTTGAGCCACTAGATTTTTTGAGTTACATGATTGAATAGAACTCCTAATCCCTCCCTCTCTTCCTTTCCCAATCTTTATGCCAGCCAATACTGCCACTCACTGTTGAAGTTTGAAATTTTACATCAAGCTTTCTTCCATAACAAACACACAAACAAACATAACAGAAAGGTTTAGCGACTAGCCACCCTGGATTCAGAAAAGTGGCTTGATCGGAAGAGACTGGGAGCTCCCCAAATAGAGTCCCGGCATATGCAAAATCTTTGGTTGCTAGTGGTTAATTAGCACCCTCCGTGAAGGGGTTTCGTCGAGGTGTACGAAAGCTCGACGAAAGCTAGCCTGAATATCCCTAGTTAAAAAGATTTTACTAAAAAACACACAAACAATTACTTATTAACCTTCCCCCTAAGAACATCCATAACAATGTAAGATAGTATATGATAGGATACGGCATATTTAACCTACATAATTTTGTTTCTTTTAAGGCTAAATAGGCAGCTCAAAGGCATAGGAACCAATAGCTTTAAGATCGACCCATGATTCATCGGCAATACAATACACCAGAAACAAACATCAACTCAATAGAAAAAACCAAATATAGCATAAACAAAAGCGAGCAGATCGATATCAGCGGAAGGCATATCAAAAGCCATTATGAGAATATGGAGTCCTAAAGCTCCAAACACCTCATAGACGAAGCATAAGAAACAATGCCATGAGCAACCATATTCCTTACCTTCGAACGAATTGAAAATTAACTGTATAGAGTAGAGCTATGGAGAGAATGTCGCCCACGACAATACCCAACTCATTAAGCATGTTTGCCCCTTCGCCACAAGAATCTTGATTATGGAAAGAGCATCATTTTCCACAATAATTTACCAATAGCTTTTGTTTCTAGCCAGGGATAGACTCATAAGCACAATCTCCGCTTCTACCAACTCAATGGATATGCACCCAACCTTAAATGCTGTCTTTGCCAGGATCAGTGCACCATCATAGCCCCGTGCAGCAGTGCACAACCCCGCACCTCTTGTCCTGAGCCGTAGAGACATGTGTTCACTTTGACCGAGTCTGACAACGTGGTGTCCATTTATAAACCATCAAAGGAACCGAGTTTGGATGTGAAGAGTGCACAACATCAAACCCATTAAGCAACACATTTCCCCCGAAATAAAACGATCAACACTTTTTCCCTGATTTTCTGAGACAATCCTATTTCAATTATTCCAAATTCCCCAATTAAACAATGAGAAAAAAGGGAACAAATTCATGGAGTCGTGAACAGAGAAAAACAATGCAGCGCGCATCTAGTAGAGACATATGAGAAAATGCCTCCGAATATAAAGCTTATGAGATATTCAACCACAATTCCTTAGAGCCATGTGTCACAGGGTGCCTTCCAACAGCACTCGTGACCGACTCCTACAATTCATCAACACCGTGCACGCGCCCGAGCGCAGCACGGCCCAACAGACGATAATCGACTGCGCTTCATCAGCACCGTGCACGCGCCCGAGCGCAGCACGGCATCTAGTTTTATCATCCTGTTTAGGTTTTCCTTATGTAAATATTGTTGTTTCCATGTAATTAGATCTAGAATTTTCCTTTGTAATTGTATTTCATTTCAGTTGTAATCGTTTCTTGTAACTTGTAAGACCCAACGTGCACTGCTACCACTCTGATATTTTCATTAAGTGGTTATATGTGGGGATAAGACTATCTGCCTCACACCCGAGTTGCCTACCAGTGCACGTTGTTTAGCACTTGCTTTCAAGCTCTTACTTTCTTTCGAACTGTAATAGCTTTCCATGTAATCTAATTTTCTTGCAATGAAGTAATCTCAATTTGCGCTCACGCTCTCTTTTAAATTACTGTTGTTGCATGGTGTTCATCGATTGTTTATAAAATTCGATCACATTCAACCGTGCTATCGGTTAGCACGGTCGTTCACGCGGCCTCCTTTGTGCCATCAAAGGACGCCTCGTGACAGTTGGTATCAAAGGAATTGTTTTCGATTGCTGCCTTGTGAAGCCTAGTCTGTTTATCTGGTGATATTACGATGGGAAGTAATAGCCAGCGAATTGAGGCCCTCGAAAGGAATGTTGGCATACTGATGGAAAAGATGGGTGGAACACCCTCTCTTGTCGATCGTGTGCAAAGTTTGGAGATGCTCACCCAAACTGTCCCACCCGGAGATGTGTCGAGCGGTTCGACCACGCTCATAGACCGTATACAAGATTTGGAGGAAGGCCTCCTAAACCTGCAAGGAATCCCACCGGGAGGAAACTTTGTAGAATCGATTGAGGAGATGAGAAACGAAATCAATCAGCTCAATCATAAATTGACTATTGTGTCAATGGCGGTCGCAAACTCCCCAGTTGGGGGTGGAGAACGCACTAAGGTGAAAGTGCCAGAACCCAAAGCATTCACTGGTGTTCGTGATGCTAGGGAATTAGAGAACTTTGTGTTTGACATGGAACAGTACTTCCGTGCCACAAAGGTTGATGCAGAGGAAGACAAGGTATCCACTGCATCTATGTACTTGTCCGGGGTCACCAAGTTATGGTGGCGGAACAAGTATAATGACATTCAAGCTGGCGAGTGCGAGATCAGCACCTGGGAAAACCTGAAAAAGGAATTGCGGGCGCGATTCCTTCCCGAAAACACCTCCCATAATGCGCGACAAGAACTCCTCCAAACCAAACACACAGGAAGCATCAAGGAGTATGTCAACGCATTCACCACCATCATGTTAGATATCCACGATATGAATGATGCTGACAGATTATTCTTCTTCATGATTGGGTTGCAACCTTGGGTCAAGAATGAATTGAACCGAAGGCAAGTTAAGACGTTACCTCAAGCTATTTCAGCTGCGGAATGCTTGCAAGATTACTCTGCAGCTCCCAAAACTAATGCCCCAGGAAACGGACAAGCGAAGAATGCGGGGGAGAGAAAGCAGAATTATCAAGCCAAACCAGATGGGGGAGGCAATGCACCCACCAGGTCGTTTAATCAGCAAAATAATTTCAGGAATGGGAACAAGTTCACTGGGAACTCCCAAACTGGTGGTAATGGGAACAAGTTCACTGGGAACTCCCAAACTGGCGGTAATGGGAAGAAGCCCTTCTCTCCTGGACCGTGTCATCTGTGTCATGGTGCCCATTTTATGGCCAACTGCCCTGACAAGCAACTTCTAAGTGCTCTTGTTGCCAAAGGTGGCGGCATGCTTCCCAGTGCACCATCTACATCCGGACAACCCTTCCGTATCCAACCAAATGACCACGCAGAATCTGAGGAAGAAACCGAAGAGTATGAAGGAGCTTCACTTGGGGCTTACCAGGGGCAGTTTATGCATTCTTGCAACGCGGTGACAGTAGAGGAAGATCATCGAACAGAAAGGGAAGGTGGAACCAAACCCAAATGGGAGAACAGGTGTTGGGAAGAGCCCTCAAGGAAATGGCTTAATGTATGTTGATATCAAAATCAACGGGAAGCCGATTCGGGCCATGGTGGACACTGGTGCAACGCACAACTATCTCGCGAGTACTGAAGTTGAACGGTTAGGCCTTATTCTGGAGAAAGGAGTGGGTCGTGTGAAGGCCATCAACTCGGCCTCTCAACCAGTTGCTGGAATGGCAAAATCTGTGTTAGTAAAGGTAGGTCCTTACGAAGGGAGGACCAACTTCTCAGTAGTGGTGATGGACGACTTCAAGGTTAATCCTTGGGTTAGAGTTCCTAAGGGAAACTAAGACTAGCGTCATGCCCAGCACGAATAGCCTCATGATGCTTGGCAAGAAACCATGCGTCATCCCGGTGATGACCCCTTCCAGTAGTGGGAAGTTGTTATCAGCAATTCAACTGAAGAAAGGACTGAAGCACGACAATCCGACTTTTGTGGCTGCACTGAAATGGGATGAGATTCAGGAGACTTCAGGCCCCCTGCCAAAATCCATTCGACGGGTGTTAACCGAGTTCGAAGATATAATGCCTGACAACCTTCCGAAGAAGTTACCTCCACGTAGAGAAGTGGACCACCAGATCGAACTAGTACCGGGTGCTAAGCCTCCAGTTCGCGCAGCTTATCGGATGTCCCAGCCCGAACTGGCTGAACTCCGAAAGCAGCTGAAGGAATTATTGGATGCAGGTTTAGTGCAGCCAGCCAAATCACCGTACGGGGCCCCAGTCCTCTTTCAGAAGAAACAAGATGGCTCCTTGAGAATGTGTGTTGACTACCGAGCTCTCAACAAGGTAACCATCAGGAATAACTACCCGATCCCTCTTGTGGCCGATTGCTTTGATCAACTCAGCCGGGCAAAAGTTTTCACTAAGCTCGATCTCAGATCTGGGTATTGGCAAGTTCGCATTGCGGCAGGAGATGAGGGAAAAACCACATGCGTCACCAGATATGGAGCTTATGAATTTCTTGTTATGCCATTTGGGCTAACCAATGCTCCAGCCACTTTCAGCACCCTAATGAATCAGGTTCTTAGGGATTACTTGGACGACTTTGTCGTTGTTTATCTCGATGATATCGTTGTGTACAGCGGAAACATGGAAGAGCATGAAGAGCACCTGAAGAAGGTATTTGAGAGACTTCGAGAGCATGAGTTGTACATCAAGTTATCGAAGTGCTCTTTTGCGCAGAAACGTATCAAATTCCTTGGCCACATCATTGAACAAGGGAGAGTGCAAATGGATCCGATTAAGGTCAAGGTTATTCAGGAATGGCACGCGCCCACCAATGTGTCGGAACTCCGTTCCTTTCTGGGACTAGCGAACTACTACAGAAAGTTCGTGAAAGACTACTCCAGTATCGCATTGCCCTTAACAGGAACTATTAAAGAAGGCAAAAGTTTGGAACTGGTCGACAGGGTGCCAAACTGCCTTCGATGCTTTAAAGAAGGCTATGTCTGAAGACCCGGTTCTTACTCTACCGGATGTGACCAAGCCATTTGAAGTGCACACCGATGCATCAGATGTTGCCCTCGGAGGAGTCTTAATGCAGGAGAGCCACCCGGTAGCATACGAAAGTCGTAATCTCAATGAGACCGAGAGGAGGTACTCTTCTCACGAGAAGGAGTTACTCGCAGTCGTCCATTGTCTGAGGTTATGGCGGCACTACCTTCTTGGTTCTCGATTTCTTGTGAAGACAAACAACACTGCGGTCAGCCACTTCCTTAGTCAACCAAAATTAAGTTCTAAACAAGCAAGGTGGCAAGAGTTACTAGCTGAATTCAATTTTTGGATGGAGTATAAGGCGGGTTCGACCAATCAAGTAGCGGATGCTTTGAGTCGCAGGGTGGAGTTCAACGAACAGTCCAACGCGTTTCTTAACGCCATTCTTTCGAATCGACAGTCAAGTGTCTACCGAGATTCGAAACAAAATCAAGAATGCGCTACCGCAAGATCCTGTTTCTGCCCAACTATTGAAAATGATCGAGAAGGGGAAGACACGGCAGTTTTGGTTAGACAACGGGTTCATCTCGACAAAGGGAAATCGAGTTTTTGTTCCTCGAGTAGGGGAGTTGAGGCGGACCCTGATTCGAGAATGCCATGATACCTTATGGGCGGGACACCCCGGTCAAGAAAGGACATTGGCCCTCCTCAAGCAAGGTTACTACTGGCCTCAAATGGAAGACGACGTGGAGAGCTATGTTAGGACTTGCCTGATCTGCCAACAAGATAAAATCGAGCGGAGACAGCCCGCAGGGTTACTGGAACCTCTACCCATCCCGGAGCGACCTTGGGAAAGTGTTTCGCTCGATTTCATATCGGGCCTGCCCAAAGTAGGGGACCTGACGACTATCCTTGTGGTTGTTGATCGTTTTTCAAAGTATGCCACTTTTATTGCGGTTCCAAAGAACACGTCAGGAGAGGAGACGGCACAACTATTCTTCAAGCATGTGGTTAAGTATTGGGGTATTCCTCGGAGCATTGTTAGTGATAGGGACTCACGATTCACGGGAAACTTTTGGAAGGAACTTTTTAAGGTTCTCGGTTCCAAACTGTGTATGAGCTCCAGTTACCACCCTCAGTCTGATGGGAAAACTGAAAGATACAACGCGATGCTTGAGGAATATCTTCGCCATTTTGCTAGTGCAACACAACGAAATTGGGTCAAGTTATTGGATGTGGCTCAACTGTGCTTCAATGCCCAGAAAAACTCCGGGACAGGCAAGAGCGCCTTCGAAATTGTTACCGGAAAACAACCCATCCTTCCTCACACTGCTAACTCGATGCCAGTTTCAAAATCTCCTAGAGCCCGTAACTTCTCAGAAGAGTGGAAGCAAAATATTGAGTTGGCTCGTTCGCACCTAGAAAAGGCCACCCATCGAATGAAGAAGTATGCAGATCAGAAAAGGCGACCGTTAGAGTTCCAAGTAGGAGATCTCGTAATGGTGAAGCTCCTTCCACAAGATCGGAAGTTCTTGAGGGGTCGAGACCCACGCCTTCTGCAAAAATATGAGGGGCCGCTTAGAATTGTGAAGAGAATCGGGAAAGTGGCTTATCGGATTGAACCCCCTAGCTGGCTGAAGGTTCACCCAGTATTTCATGTCAGCATGCTGAAACCATATTTTGCTGACACAATCGATCCATCCTGGGGAGAGTCTAGTCGTCCAGGGCTAAAGCAGAGAGCAGAAGGGAAGCAGTCAGTGGAAGCCATCCTGGCCGATCGAGTTGTGACAGCTTCTCGCAAACAACACCAAGAGTTCCTTGTCAAATGGGCAGGAAGAGACCCAGAAGAGAACACTTGGGAAAGAGCATCAGACCTATCAGCCTTCCAGGATCAGATCACCGCATATCTTGACCAGTTGACGAGGGCGTCAACAGCTCTGGTGGGGGAGGATGTCACAGGGTGCCTTCCAACAGCACTCGTGACCGAATCCTACAATTCATCAACACCGTGCACGCGCCCGAGCGCAGCACGGCCCAACAGACGATAATCGACTGCGCTTCATCAGCACCGTGCACGCGCCCGAGCGCAGCACAGCATCTAGTTTTATCATCCTGTTTAGGTTTTCCTTATGTAAATATTGTTGTTTCCATGTAATTAGATCTAGAATTTTCCTTTGTAATTGTATTTCATTTCAGTTGTAATCGTTTCTTGTAACTTGTAAGACCCAACGTGCACTGCTACCACTCTGATATTTTCATTAAGTGGTTATATGTGGGGATAAGACTATCTGCCTCACACCCGAGTTGCCTACCAGTGCACGTTGTTTAGCACTTGCTTTCAAGCTCTTACTTTCTTTCGTACTGTAATAGCTTTCCATGTAATCTAATTTTCTTGCAATGAAGTAATCTCAATTTGCGCTCACGCTCTCTTTTAAATTACTGTTGTTGCATGGTGTTCATCGATTGTTTATAAAATTCGATCACATTCAATCGTGCTATCGGTTAGCACGGTCGTTCACGCGGCCTCCTTTGTGCCATCAAAGGACGCCCCGTGACACCATGGCACGATCGCAGAGCAATCAAGAGCAATAGCTTCAAGACTTACATATATTTAGCGGACAGAGAGGACAACATAATAGCATGGCTAACAGAATTATGACCAACCAGACGAACATTGATACATGCTTGGCATAAAAATATTAGCACTTTGAACCACAAATTCAGATTCTATATATTTCTTATAATAAAAACACATCTAAGCGAAGAGAGGATGACCAGGAGATAATAGTCTTCGTTCGATCAAAACGGTAAGCACTCTTAACAAAAAAAAAAAAAAGAGCCATTTTTACTATAATGCCAACACATGAAGTCAGTTTGATTTGAAACCAAAATTGGAATAACAAAGATCAGATTTACTTAAATAGGGAAAGATATTTTTTCAACCTTACCTTTATTCCAGCCACCTGACAGGCAAACAAATCCTCACCCGACATCACCAAATCCACCTAGCGGAGAACAAGTGTTTAAACGTACTGGGAAAAGTATTATGTAATCCACGGATCATGGAAAACCCAAAATTTGAAGTGTTACAACGAGAAATTTGCTACCTAATAAAATACACATCCACACATACCAAGGATTGCTTCCAAACCCCGCTTGTAAATTCGAGCCGTGAAAAATATTTCCTACCCAAAACTATAGCGCCAAATGAATTAAACGAAAAAAAATCAAATTCCACAATTTTTTTGGCTAGCATAGCATGACTAAAATCGGAGAGAGATTGGAAGCCTATCCCCCATCCTTTTATTCTTACACATCGAAGACTAATTAACCCTAATGCATTTTGCTACCTTTGTTAGATGATGGGACTAAAATCTTGCAGGCATGGAAGAGAGACTCGACACAATGGACACCGTAATTTAAAAAACGTCGGAATAATAAATGGGGATTGCTTGAACCACAAACTTTATGAAGACTTAATACCACCCTTACAAAAAAAGCAACTTGTCTAGCTCTTCAATTTTTCGTCACTTTTCCTCTCCGCAAAAGCCACACGCTTATTTTGATCCATAATAAGAAGCAGCCCTGAATATTTATTGATGATTTACCTCTCACTCCCAGCACTTGCGCAAGCTCAGCTCTCGATGATTCACCATACTCAGAGCATAAAAAAGACTAGATTTTTGGAAATTTAGTTTGTGCGTCATAGCACTCTCATACAAACAGAGAATATCTCCAAGTGCCTCAATAGCAACCACCCCACCGTGGATGAAAAAATAGCAAGAGCTTCAGGATATTATAACTCATATGAATCTAGCATTATACAAACATGAGGGAGAGCGCTTCTCGGGGAGGAGCACGATCCTAGTGTGAAGAAGAATACTACATTCAAGTGGACGTCTGACTGCGAAGAAGCCTTTCAAACCCTCAAAAAAGAACTCGGTAAGCCTCCTATGATATCCACGCCGGTTCCCCACTTTAACTTTACCCGGTTTCACTAGCAGCATTCCTAGGAGCGTACCTAGCAGCATAGCCTACAGTAACCGTTGATTCAGGCGAACTTAGTTGCTTCCGAAGTAGGCTCAGTAGAGGGGAAATGAGCGGATTGAGAATATAGTATACATAATCTCTCTTGCACCTATTACCCATCTGGTCGACAAACAAAAGGTGAGAAACCACATGACTACACCTCTTAACCGTAATGCCACTAACTGAGCCATTAGTTGCCACCTGCTTGAATATACAAATAATTAGATCACATTGCCAGACACCTCTAGACGGGCGAAGAAGAAGAAGGCAGCTTACCATTAATAAGGAGTGAAAAATGAAACTGAAGTCATGCAACAGATTTTCTATTTACTCGACGATTTATGAAAGCCAAAATTTACCATGATTTTATTGACAAAAACCCATTCCACACTATCATAGGCTGGCCTTGCTCGATCATGTTTAGTTTTAGTGCCGATCAAGGTGAGTTTCCGTTTATTGTATCACTTAAGGTAATGCAATGTCTCAAAAGCAACAATAACATCATCAAAAATACTCGTAGCTGCCTTACAAAACTGTTCTTCGAGACTCATCGATAAGAAAAGGTAGTAGTTTCCAATCTATTTGCCAACACCTTTGCAACAATTTTATAGATGCAGTTACATAAACTAATGGGCCACAAGTCTTAAGGGGTCTTGTTCGAACTTTAATCTTTACATCATATAAGATTTAAGGATTTTAATCTTATCTAGGTTTTAAGAGATCAATCTTTAGGAAGCGTACTTGAATCCATGATGTCATATAGTGCAGAAACTTAATTATGTTTGTAGCCTTCCAATATCATAATCCCAGAGTGCTCAACAGTTTCTATGGGAAAGAAGACTAAAGCGTCTAATGATTTGACTTGGGGACCATAAGGGTCTTTATATACTAGCTCAAATAGAATCCCATTAATCCTAATATGAGTAGTATTAAGTGTTTACACATTGCAAAGCGTATACCCATTTAATGCACTAGATACCCATAAATTAATTGATTAAATGTGTAAGCCCATTTATGAACCAAATTTCTAACAATCTCCCACTTGGGCTACACATGCAAACATGCAACATTTATATTACAAATCTTTATATGATTGTTGAAAAGCTATCATAACTTGAAAACAATCTAGTCCATCTCATATGTCAGTATGTAATTACAGCGGCCTTTGTTACACTTGTATTGATAACTAAGCTCATCCATGGTTACCATACTAACACATTAAATGACATAGATCAAGTATGGACATGTAACATAGAAATTACATGCAAGTTGCATTAATTATGCCTATTTTCAATTGGTCATACTTTAAAGAGATCAACTTTAACCCTTCCAAACTTTATGTTAAACCATAATGGAAAAAAAAAATTCAAAGTTAAAACAAAAATTAAACCATTTTTTTTATTTTGCTAAAAATGTGCGTATAAATAAAAAAGCGTCCATAATGTAGATTCCTACTAAACCAACACATTCTTAGATAACACCACACCTATATGTGCAATATGCTCATGAAGTACCTTAGGTGATAAACCCTTTTATTGAGTAGATCCGCAATTATAGAGTTTGTATTTATTGCTCTATTGACACAACAATTATGAACTCTCCTTTAACAACAAGAAATTTGATATCTATATACTTTAAACTTCAATTTTTGCTATGGTTGAATATAGTATAACTAATTTATTGTCACAATACATCTTTAGTGGTCTTTTAACTCTATCCATACTCTGTAACCTAGTGAAAAAGTTTTGCAGTTATATCTCATCTCATAATCGGAATCAAAATACTCAATGATATTTAATTGATTTGATTTATAATACACAAGCATGTAATCTTTTGTTCTCTTTAAATACTATATAGCTCGTTTGGTTGCTTTCTGAATATCCATCCTAAGGTTACATAAATAATTACTCAATATCCCTACTATGAATGCCAAATCCAGACGTGTGTATACTTGAGCATACTAAGTGATAAGCACGCAAAACTGTTATTTTTAATTCCCCAAATGCTGAAATTTAAGTGTCAAAAATTGCATTATGTTATCTAATGTTGACATTTAGTTGTTTTGCAGGTTCTTGTCTCAATTGATATAATTAAATGCTTAACTTTGTTGAATATGTGAGAGAGGACACTTAAAGTTGCTCGGATAGTTTTTAAAGCATAACTTTTTGCTCAGAACTCCGAATCATGCGTTTCTTGAGCCTAAAATCAAGAGAATTTCGAGAGCTACAACTTTTCAGTTTAACACTTTTCTAAATTCGGCCATATTCAGATCCGAAATTGCAATGCAAAATTCCGGCAGCAAAAGAAAAAAAGAGAGAAAAATATCCCAAATGTGTGTGTGCCCACTCTCATATTTTTTTAATCTCTCAACCCATAACCCAACACTCCATTATCTAGACAATGTCCACATTATTCTCTTACACACCCCACTCTTTAGACAAAAGTCTATTATTCTCTTACACCCCCTCACCCCATTGTCTACTTTTCATGATTATGTTCCTCTCTCATTTTCACACATAAATTCATTCATTGTTGGCTAAGAGAACACACACCACACGAGAGTTTTGAAAGAAGGAGGAAAGCTTGTTCTAGAGAGCTTGTTGTAGAGAGAGAAAATATTTGAGTGCTACATATTTTTCTTCTTCTTGTATTATTGTTTCATTTTGTTGAAGAAGACAATATTGTAGAGTGTTAAGAGAAATTCTTTTACTCACATATTTGGAGATATTTAAGGAGCTATTTTATTATTTATTTTGTTCTTCTATCTTTATGGAAGGCTAATCTCCCTTTCAAGGGGAGAGATGAAGCCTCATTTTTATTTGTGATTTAGAGTTTTATAATATTGCATAAATATACTCATTTGTGATTTTTCTTAAATAAGATCTTTGGATCACTCTACATACCATAGGTGATCCCATTTTGGTTTTTATACTTGACTTAAGAGATGAGCTACATACCATAGGATTTTCTTAAGTTCATTTTATTTTCCAAATTTATCTTCTAGTTCTTTAATGTTAATGTAAGTGAGTGACAACCTTATATTATTATTATTTCTAAAAGAAGAAAATATAGATCTTGAAATAAAAAATCTCTTATAAACAAATAAATTGTCAAATACTATTTGATTAGCTTTTGGGTTCACTCTACATACCATAGGTGATTCCATTTAATCAAACTAGTATATAATTTATTTTGAGTATATATGTGCAATAATATATTATTCTAGATCCATTGATAATTTGGTGGTGGATTCTTAACTCTTGAAATCCCTACACTTTATTTCTCCAAAACAACTTTCTCCACTTTTATTACATTTTATTAGTATTAAAATTGTTCTTAAAAAAAGTAAACATTTCTAAAAGATAAAAAAAAATGTTTTTATTCTAAATTTATTATTTTCTCAATTTTGCTTTCATTGATTCATAAACAACTCCCGTGGATTTGACCCCTTACTACTACTATCTACGTTACTAATATATTTTGTAGGTACATAAGGATTTTTGATCAAGCTATTTTTAGCGACGAAGATAGCTTCCTATTACTAAGACTCCATACAACTGAAGAATAATGAATCTTTTGTATCTCTTTCTTTTCAACCTTATTTTTAGGGCATTGGCTAGGACTAAACTTGTCTCATTTAATAAGAGTATCTTCTGGATATATGACAATTCTTCACGGAAGATCTAGTAAGAACTTTTTTGATATAGGTTTTTTGTAATAACCTAAGGATACCACAACAATTATCTCGATGTATTTGTGTTCCTAATCGAAAGAGGCATTATTGACATAAAACACTAGGAAGATAATCTTACTCCCACTGAACTTATGATACACATAATCATCAATTGGATTTACCTTAAAATCATACGAGAAACTAACTTGATGAGATTTGTCATACCATTCACAACAAGAAAAATGGGATTAGGTGACGAAATTTTAAGTGAAACCCGAAAATTCATCACATTTTGTTAGATTTTGTGAGGCCTTTTTAGAGGTCGTCACATAAAAGTATTTTTTTCTTTGTTCAAATAAATTCCTCACTTATAATTTTACACTCGTCTTCTTAGCGGGGAATTTGGCGCTCATTTGTAAAAGTGAGGAAATTACATTAACATATTTTATTACGCCGTGTAATAAAAAATGACCCCTTCCACACAAACATATTTTAAAAAAAAAGAAAAAAGAGAGAAATGAGTAAAAGGACTCTTAGGTTACTTTTTCCCCAAAAAATGAGAGAGTTTTCTCAACCTCGTCTCTCTCTCTCTCTCACGACTTCTCAACGCACCATTGTAACCATCGTCTCTCTCACCGTGGCTTCTCTATTTCTCATCTTAAGAACTCACCGGCTACCCCAATCTCCTCTCTCGTGGGTTTTTCGACATTCCAAAACCTTCTCTTCTTTCTCTATTATGCCTGAACAATACACTGAAATGTGTGTTTGTATGTATGTATAGATTAGGCAAAAATAGACCTTAATATTTTGTTTAATTTGGGGTAGAGATGTTGTTAGACTTGATTTTGAAATTAAATCATTTGAGGGTGGAGATGTGTTAAAAAAAATTAAAAAAACTATTTTTGCCGATATAAATTTGGGGGTGGATTTTCTCTAAATCAAAATGAGATAAGGTTGGTGTGTTTGGTTTCAAGAAAGCAAAAAATAATGTGGAAACAAGAAAAGTTATTTAATATGAAGAAAAGAAAGAAATGTGTGGTCTCCTTGTGTGAAAAGAGTCTTTTATTTTGTATGAGATTAATTTACAATGAAAATTAGTTTTAATTTCTGGATATTATAGATGGCAAATAGAGGGGAGAGGCTAAAGAAATTAGGAGATCTTTTTTGTTATAATCGATCCCCTTCCAGCACCAGTAACACATATGCCACGGCAACCGCCACCCACCACCTCCTTTGCCTGCTAGTTTTACTTCCGAAATGGAACATTTTCGATTGTGCAATTATAACTTTGTTGTGCGTATTATAAATTTTCTAAGATTTTAATTGACTTCTTTTATATTATAAAGTTTCTAACTTCTTTTATGGAAGTTTTAAGATCAATGCTGCATCAAAAGCCGCAAAAGTATAGCCATGGAGGGGCAAGGCTTTTATCCATAATGAGTGATCCCTGTAAATATAATAAAGTTCAAAGCTTAGTTAATTTAAAATTTCTAACTAAAATTCATTTGTTTTTTTTATGAAAATACATTTGGAGGGCAATCTTTATCTGTGTTAGACAATGGAAGAAGCTTCACAAAGACGGGGAAAATTGGATCAATGATGTTGCAAGGAGAAACAAGTAACATTAATACTCTTCACAATTGATAGTTTATTTTTACATTAACAAACTTATGATATGTTTGGGTCCCGTGTTGACGGGCAATTGGTTGTTTATTTTTATTTTTACATTTTACATCATTTTGGGAGTGTTGACTTTTACAGATAGACATAAGACCTTACACTCTTTTTATTGTATTACATGGCTTCTGCATTTGGTTATAATGAGCAAACATAACATATTTATCTATTCAAATCTTTTCCTCCGATATTGAATAATTGAATAAATAAAAGTGTATGTTTTGTGCGTGCAAACTGAAAACAATGAAGAGTTTCAATTTGTTTTTTTGGTTGTTATTAGACTTGTTTATTAGTTCAATGGAAAATTGGAGTAAACTTTGTCTAATTAACAGTGCACAATTGTATAACAAAGCCCAAATCTTAAACTATTATGTTGTGATTATTTATTCTTAGCTTTTCTACACCTATATTTTGTAGGAAGATATGACAAATGAAAAATTGTTCGGGAGGTCGAAAAATACCCACCAGACTATTGTGGTGGAAGGGCTCAATTTTGAATACTAGTGAATTGGGAGGACAACAATTTTTCAAGACGATCCAAAAATGAATTAGGTGACTAAATCGGATTTAAAGTCTTTTTGTTTAATTGTTTAAATTCTATCTCTTTTTTGTTTCTCAAAATTAATTATGTTAAACTTTAACTATATTAGTTGGGATGAATTTTGGTATATTATGTTATGTAACTATATCAAGTAATATATGTACAAACAAAATATTATTTTATTTTTTAATTATAATAACAAAAAAAAAATAGAGAATAAATTATTAAAAAATGTGACAAAAACTTAATATTTACAATATTTGACGCCAAAGACATAAAAACAATATTTTGTGAATCTTTGTCAAAAATAACATTAATATGAAAATTCGTCATAGAAGGATAAAGTGAGGAAAACGTCGTCAATAAAAGAATGCAACACACGAGAGCATACATATAACTCAAAAATGAGCTACAAATGAGATAGTGCCCTTAAAGATTGAATCAATAGAAGTCGAAGACTTTTTGTCCACACAGTTCGGTAGTGATTGATGGGAAGCTCGTTGGTCTTCTTTAGCCATATTTTATTAAATTTTCCTACTTTTTTCCTTTATTATCTTATCAATGTTAGTTTAATATCCCCTCTAAATCAAAATGAGAATTTATTTAATACTAAAAGAGTCACTAATACTTTTTTATAATCATCCCCTTCTTCTGATCTTCTTCCTTATGTTTTTCAATATTACCATTTGAATCCCTCTTAGTCTTAAACATTCATTTGAAGATTAGATAATTCAAAAATATCATTTACAAGTTTTATCTCATTATTTATAACATTAATCCACTTTTGATTGTTGTTTTGGCTTGGTGGAAGTTAATTAGATCACTCTACTCTTAAATGTTGAAAAATACTAGGGGAGTGAATAGGATTTTTAAAACTAAATCATTTAAAAATTGTTTCAAAAATTAATTAAAGTCACTCACAAAACACAAGAACTAAAGAAAATATAGCAATAAACAATAGAGCTTGAAAGATTGAATCTATCGAAGACTTTTTGTCCAAGGTTCGGCTCGTTAGCCCCTATTTTTTCCTTTGTTAGTTCCCCGAAATTTCCTAATACTCTTCTTCCGGGTGAATATTTACAAGAACACTCTACAAATGAAAATGATTTGCTATTTTAAGAGATAAACCTCTCTTAATATTTGAAGAAAATGATTTGGTGACTAACACCAATGTATAATAGCTCTTAAATGTATGAATATTACAATTTAAGCTCACACTAAGAGATATCAAATTTGATCAACGATTTATAGCTCAAAATAATGATGATTGATCAAAAGCAATGTTCTTGAATCTTTGAATATTGAATGTAGATGAAGAGAGTTATGTAGGAATGATTCAAGAGTGTTTAAATATGTCTTAGATAGTGTATATATAGTCTAGAACAACATATGGCCGTTTGAAGGGAGTTGGTTGAAGTTTGGTGCCAAAAATGGTAAAAAAAAAATCAGAAATTCAACGGCTAGTTTTTGGACCATCAGTCAACTGAGCACTACTCATCAATCGACTGATAAGCACTGTCTGGCAAGTCAAAAATGTAATTTTTACACTTTCGCAAATTAGCTCTAAAATCAATTTTAATGCTTGGGGAAGGTAAAATATAAGTTCCTAAGACACCTATTTTTGTTAGAGCATTTAGAATTTAATATGAATTAATTCAAAAACTGATTTTTGCTAAAATAGTGTTTTGAAGAGATCTTAAAGAAACCTTGTTTTGATCAATCTAATTGTGTAAAAACAAAGTGTATGAGCTTTATTGAGAATCAAACATGAACCTTTACATAGAAAACATAAGCACTCACTCAAATATATAATAACGAGTCTTCGAGGGCTTTGTTTTGTATCTTCATTTATTTTCTTCCTTTAGTCATTGATTTTCATAGAAATCCCATTGATAGTGCATTGATCAAGTAGTTGTGTAAGGTGTGAGATATTGATAGTAGAAATCTTTGTAGGTGAATAATCTTGGTTCCGACTTTTCAGTTTAGTCCACGTGTGATCAATTTATTGTGGCTATAGCTCAAAACATCAACTTAGTTAAATTACACATTATTAACGTTATTATTATTATCAAAACAAGATTAGTGACTTTTAGGTCAACAAAACTCGCGTTCTTGGAAAAATATGATATAATCACATTTGTTCTTTCTCTAGTGGATCTCCTTAATGACACTTTCTCTTGAGGTTATTTATTTTGATGATCCAAAAGTTCTTTAACATTGTCTTAATTATCATGATTTACTTCTGGAACAATGTCAAGAATTTGTTCCTTGTCATTATGAATAGAAATACTTGGAATTTGAATTAATTCATCCTCAAACACAATATTTCTAATTTATCTTCTCTCTTAAACTCAATATCCTCAAAAAATCTGGCATTTCCTTTATTAAAAAAGGTCTTTTCAAGGGATCATAAAATTTATAATCTTTTGATCTTTTAGCATATCCAACAAAGTAGCAGCTAATTTTCTTAAGTCCAGTTTCTTTCTTTATGTTTATACTTCATATGGATAACCTATTTTGGCTACCGTTTTGATGTGAACACTATTTATAATGTGTGCTACAGTCTTAAGTGCTTTTCCCTAGAGTGATTATAGTAAAATAGAATATTAATCACACTTTTTACCATATTAAGCATTATGTTTCGTTTCTTACCAACATTGTTCATGCTAGGTGTGCCTGGTATGGTATATTGTGGGGCGATTCAGCATTATTTTAAGAATTTCACAAAGGTCCAGACGTTGTTTACCTTATCTGTGATATTTACTGTAATATTCACCACCATATGTAAGAGGTGTAGTACGAATCATGGAGGGAGACCTTGTTACTTAGAAATTGGTGCTTGTTTTAAGTGTGGTGATTCATCACATAAAATTAAGGATTGTCCACTGATTAAAGATCAAAATGCGATTAGCTCAAATAACACAGATGGTAAAGGGAATTGCCTAGTGCAATGAAGGGTTTATACCTTGAGACAATAAAATGATAATGAACCTAAGTGGTAAGGTATGTGGTTCTATTATATGCATTGCTATACATTGGTATTAATTTGTGCTTTTATATATTATTATTAGAAATTTTGAGGGCGAAATTTGTTTTAAGGGTGGTAGATTGTAAAAACCTGAAAATATTTTTTTACTATTTATTTTTCTTTTTTAAAAAAAAATAATACATTTTTTTATAATTATTATTAATATTTTTTTTTCCTTTCCTTATATTAGAAATATAATAGTTACCTTATTTTTTGTGTGTGGTGGATTTATGTACCAGAGCTGATCCGGCTCCGGTTGGTAGAGATGGTAACTTGATTGAGCTTAAAGATGGAATTTTTATTGATTTCTCTCCTCTATTCTTACTACTCTTTTCTAAAGAGTCTCTTATTATATTTATACCCTTTTTTCGTGCTCCCTAAGTTAAATTAGATTACAAGTAAAATGTCCATCCAGGGTATACCTTGTGGTCCTCGTGATATCCACCTCCCTCCTCCACATGAGGAGAGCACATCTGTTATAACTAACTTCTCTACACTTTACATGTGTCATCTTGTCATTCGTTCGTGCAGTAAGAAATTATCATGCAATATTACCACATGTGTCATTTTCCTATTGGTTAGAAGGTTTATATTGGCATATTCGCTGTTTGCATGTTGAAAACCTTTCTTAAATTGATTGTCTTTTGCTCGGCGGTTGTTCCTTTTGCTTGGCTAACTGTCGCTTTTTACTCGGCAAATATTATATACAGTATCTCACTTTGTTAGGCCTCATCCATGGTCCTTTTCATCTTTTATGATAATTGGGCATTGTCCTCCTCATTCGGCCCATAAGGAGATGTTAAGGCCAACTCGGCTCTCAAAAGAATGCTTAGAATTATGCTCCCACAATTTCCCCCCAAGCCTTCGAGTCGTGTTAATTCCATGATTTCGGAGGCTTGATTTCCTTCAGAGCAATCTCTCATTCTTAGCCAATCTTTTGGAGAATTTTATATTTGTGAATAGTCTCCATGTGTCATAGCGTTAGTTATTGACTTTGACTGAGCGTAATGAGATGACTGTTAAATCTCATTAAATGAGGGTCACTTCTTACACATATCTTAATAAAGTAAGGCGTCTCTTGGATGGAAATAAAGGAAGGAAAATTTCAAAAAGGTATTTTTTCTTCAACCTTAATTTCTATCTTTTCATCTCCTCCATTTCTTTACTGAAATCCTTTCTTTTCTAATAGTCGAACTTTTCCTATTGTTTTCTAGTTCGTTTCGCCGAATTCGTTGTTCATCTCGTTCATCAGTAGTTCTTCTTTCTCTGTAAGTTCTTAACTTCTCGTTCATTATTTCCGATTCATTTTTCACAAAACCCTAGTTTCATTTTTTTCTTATCGTTGTTATTCGCTGATCATTATGGGAGGAAAGTATGCTTTGAATACCGATATTGACAAATTAGAATTCAAAAAGGCCTATATTCTTGATGGAATTTCTTGGAGAGAACCTAGGCCCCGTGAGAATATTTTTAAGATATAGAATTAGGTTTGCCCTTATCTCATAACGAATATCCTATTTATACGTCCTTCTTTAAGGTTGCTGGATTGAGTATTCCCCTTGATCCTTTACTGGCAGATTTCTTGAGAGATACTCGTTTTCATCTATGCCAAATAACTCCGAACGTACTTAAAATTATTTTAGGCACGTCCGAACTGAATAGACGTCTTAATCTCAACCTGGGGTTAAAAAAAATTAAATATTGTTATCTTCTGTCTGAATTGACTAGAACAAATTATTCTTTAACAACTAAAAATACTTGAACATGTTTAGTTGTATGGGGCGTAGGCCTCCCAAAAGGTAAAGGAGGTGCGAAAAGGTTTCCTCAGGCCAGACGGAGATTGGCCCTTAAGTGCAAAGGCACAAAGGAGTTTGATTGCATGACCCACCAGTTGAGCATGGACAAAAGTCGACCTTAGTGATTTAACGGTGTCAAGTAGAACGGCCATTTCTCAATAGATAAAAGTTATTATAGGGATAACTAGTTGATCTTCCTTAATAGTTCACATCGATGGGAAAATTTGGCACCTCGATGTCTGCTCTTCGCCACCTAGGGCTGTAGTATGTTCCAAGGGTTGGGTTATTTGCCCATTAAAACGGTACATGAGCTATATTCATAACGTCGTGAGACACTTTGGTCTATATTCAGTGTAGGCTTTAGAGCATTAAGAGGACTGAGAAGGACGCACATCTAGTGTACCAGATATTATGCCCATGGTAAACGCTGGGTAGCCAAGTGCGGAACGAATAACTACTGAACGCATCTAAGTAGTAAGCCCACCCTAAGATGAGTGCTTTCCTATTCTGACTTCCCCAAGGCCTCTGGTAGCACAACCGAGACAAGGACAAGTTCTCTGCCCTTACAGGGATGGAGCGACATAAGTTTTAAGAATTCAACAGAAGGTCACGGCGAGACGGATCATTTATCATTACAATAAGTGTCAAATGGAAATACAGTGATGTATGCAACTCAAGCATCCTAACAGACTGATAAACTTTAACCTTGTTCCTACATAACCCGATTAATTCGATCAAATAATTGCCATCTATTTTCATAGTTCAACTCTTTGACAACATGAAAAAACCAAATGCTCTACCCGCTCTCTCTATCTATCCAACGAATGGAAGGGTAAAGGCCTTTGGTGTCCTTTCCAGCCAAGAATTAGGGCCTTGTAATCACTAGCCAATCTGCTTTTCTCTCATACATTTCTTTGTTCATGGTTCCACATCTGGTGTCTTAGGCATAGAATAACCATACCAATCCATCCCAAACTTGGTCGTTAAACTCTATTGTAGCGATGATATTGTAATCGAGGTCCTGGAAAAAAATAGCTCGACAACAAGATGTTAAAAAGGTTAATATTACTTTTTCAATAGAAAAATGAAAAAAGAAAAAGGCTTGTTTATTCAAAACCCTAGTTATGACATCTCTTCTCTCATACTTCACACTTTGGAATACACCTTTTTTATAGAGAGAAAGGGGCTTTCACACCTTTTTAACTCGAAATGGCTGGGGAGATAAGAGGTTTCTTTTTTAAGCGTACTCCGAGAATAAGTCTAATGGGGACGGGGCCGGGCCTGAATTTCGAAGGAGAGTATGTGGCTACGAACCACTGTATCAGGGGTTTGAATCCTTCCTTGCCAACACAGAGCTCAAGGAGAGGATAAAATTCATGATCTAAGGCATGGTGCTACAAGTTATTTAGCAGCTCCTTTTGAACATAAAAAAACCATGAACACAGAGGAAGAAGTATTCTAATGGTTTTAAAAGATATTTAGCAACATTTTCTAAATATAAAAAACAATGTTGATGGTGCTAAAAGCCATTTAACACGAGATGTCATCACATTGTAAAAAGTAGTTAAATGGTGGTATTACAATTTTAGCACTTTTTTGAGGAACAAATTTTGGAATTATAGAAAATATTCACTATCAATCAAAAGGTGTTTAAACAATTTTAAAACATCTTCTAATAGAAAACAAAAATTGTAAGAACTTGTAAGAATAGGACTAGTAGCAATGAATAAATTTTTTGTAAGGTTTCTGTATGAAGAAAAGATCAAAGGTGAGGTATGTATGTTCCGCACTATTTCTAAGCAATTGGCTCGGTGAACGATTTCTTGTTGTGATAAACATACTTGTTGCACCTTCCACACATTCGTTTCTTCCTCGTACTTGAAGTGTTTGTGTCGAATCGATTCTTTTGTGGTCGACCAGGCTGTGTGTTGCAATCTGGAGCTAATATCTCAATTACATTTGCCAATACATTAGCACTCGGACTAAAAGTTGGCACTGAATAAATTGGTTTCGAGTATGAGGTCATATACTTTAGTGCTAAGAAGCATGGATCAATATACTCATAAATATTTTTATTATGCGCTAGTATGCCCAAAACAGCATTGGAACACGGGAAACCATCAATATACCAAGAAATGCAGCCGCAGTGCCATATTTCAAGATCTACGCGATAAGTCTTTTGCCCTCTAACTTCATTCAACGTATCGTCAGATTTAGTCGCCGTCCATGAGGAACTCTCGATGACCTTGTCTTTCAACTTATTTTCAACAAACGGACACAATTCATTTTTCTAACTCCTCAACGCCTCTCGCCTATCTGATATTTGTTTCATTACCTTCACCCGAATTTGGTCCAGCATTGTTGTAATTGGCAGATTACGTTCATTTATGATCCAAGAGTTATAGCTTTCAGCCATATTTGAAATCATAACACCATACCTTCTCCTCAGGAAGAAGGCATTTACCCAACGTTTAACAGGTACACTTTCTATGAATTTATTGATTGTTTCCCCCACAAGGATGCCGAGGTCTTGATAATTCTCTATATACTCATTAACCGTACGAGCATTTGCACAACTCGAGAACAATTGCACTGCTAATTTTTTTCCTAAAGCTTTTTAGAAGTGCTGATATGAACTTTTTTTCAAGTGAAAAAGGCAATAAGCATGGAATGAATCATTGAATACTTTAGGAATGCCATTTTTCAAGCCAACATGTCGATCATAAATAAACGTTATTTGTCTGTACGTTCCGACAATGACCTTCAGATGATTTAAGAACCAATCTAAATTAGCAACATTTTCTGAGTCGACAACAACCATCGCCGACGGGAACATGCCTATAAATAATACAATCAAGAAGAACATAGCAATCCCTAAGTAAAAAACAGCAGTGGTGCTAAACGCTATCACCACCATTGTGGTCAACACACATAGGGTGCTAAAAGCTTTTTACAGTAGAAGGTGCTAAATGCATTTAGCAACTTCTGGTTTGATTTAAAATATGCTTACAGGGGGTGCTAAATACACTTAGCACCTCCTGGGTGATGTGTGCTGACAGGGGATGCTAAATGCATCTGCTTCATGATCAATGAAAAAGTCTTAACTTAATTTCATTCTTAATGAATGATTTATCTTAGAACTCTAATAGATCAACTACTCACAAACCATAATAGCTCTGATACCAATTGGGGGTGTATGAACTGAATAGTATTTACAGGTTGGATAGGCCGATTATATACTGGACATAACGCGATTCAACCTAACAACATGGACACTAACAATAGTGAGTATCAAGATCCCAACAACAAATCATGTGAGAAACTAAGACACAATATAACAAAAAAATGAAACTAGCACATAAACAAAAGATTATTAGAAAGAGAAGTTCCCATTGCATAATTGAATTTTACAAGAGATGAATTCTTACACACAGACAAACTTACTTAGATGACTCTGCCTTACACAACACAGCTTGCTCCTTTATATAGGAAGGGCGAAGCACATAGATACAAAACACACCGAATAATCCAGCTCAAAAGTAAAGACAGACAAAGACATAAAGCTTATAACTTTCGAAAAGGAGATTCCAAAGTGGATTCCTTCCGACAAAGCATACTGGCACAAAGGCAAACAGACAAACAACTTTTACGAAAGAAAGCTGAAAATAAAGGAGCAAGTATGCTTTGTTTGTTTTGTGCCAGTATGCTTTGTCGGAAGGAATCCACTTTGGAATCTCCTTTTCGAAAGTTGTAAGCTTTATGTCTTTATCTGTCTTTACTTTTGGGCTGGATTACTCGGCCTGTTTTGTATCTATGTGCTTCACCCTTCTTATATAAAGGAGCAAGTTGTGTTGTGTAAGGCAAAGTCGTATAAGTAAGTGTGTCTGTGTGTAAGAATTCCTCTCTTGTAAAATTCAATTATGCAATGGGAATTTCTCTTTCTAATAATCTTTCGTTCATGTGATAGTTTCATTTTCTTGTTATATTGTGTCTTACTTTCTCGCATGATTAGTTGTTAGGATCCTGATACCCGTTGTTGTTATTGTCCATGTTGTTAGTTTGAATCGCGTTCTGTCTAGTATATAGTCGATCTATCTAACTTGTAAATACTGTTCAGTTCGTACACCCCCAATTGCATTTAGCACCCCCTGTCAGCACAGTTTATAGCAAACCAGAAGGTGCTAAATGCATTTAGCACCCCCTGTTAGCATACATCACCTAGGAGGTGCTAAGTGCGCTTTGCACCCCCTGTCAGTACATTTTACAGCAAACCAGAAAGTGCTAAATAGAACTCAGTTAATTTCCACGTACTAGGGTGTTAAACGCTTTTTAGAATAATTGTAGGTATACAGTTAGGGTGCTAATAAGTGTTTAGCATCCAGTCAGTTTTCACTACTAGGATGCTACACACTTTTAGCACCAACTATGCTGCAATGAAACAGTTACTAGATCAACAAAAAAATGAAAAAAAAAAAAATTAGTGAACCTACCTCCATCACTATTAGTTGCAGTTGTAGAGAGCATGCAACGTTTATATTTTGCCTTAAGATGGCAACCATCCAAAGCTATTAAAGTTCGACAAAAGTTGAATCCATATATACAAGCTTCATATGCTATAAAAACTATTTAGCCTCTTCATCAACTTTAAGAACAACATGACTCCCCAGATTTAATTCTATTATACTATTAGTGTAGGAGGCTAGTTGTTAATACGATGCATAATCATCACCATGGACTTCCTTGATCGCTTGGCTCTTACCGGTGTAAGCAAAGTAATAGCTCAATGTAACACCAAACTCGTGTCTAAAGTAATCGATGATGTCGGATGGTTTTGTGAGAGGCCTGTCCCGAATCAAATCTAGAACAGTCGACTTAACAACCTAACTTGTCATTTGTGGGTTCCTTAAATCCTTGAAAGTAATTAGACACGTATGCTCGACTACCATTTTTCTTATTTCAAAGAACTTAGCAAGCTTGAAGTTTGGAGAGGCATGTATTCTCCACGTGCACCCCTTATCCTTTTGCTTACTACAAACAACGGTAATCCGGCCACTAGAATTTTTCTTATATTCAAACATGAACCCTTTGTGAATGGAATATTTTTTTAAACTTGTTTGAAACTCATCTGCACCACCTGAAAATCTATGTCCAACACCGGTAATACAATTTTCCCAAGCATTAGATTTACGTGGTTCAGTATGAGATTCAGCCTCACTTTCTAAACTCCCACAATTGAAGGAGTTAATAGTATAATTATTGTCTAGAACCAAGTATCTAGGAGGATCACATCGCCTTGCAACTATATTTATGATATCTATATTTTGAACAGCTACAAAGCAAACCATGTATTGTATAAATTCATCACTATCCATAACATATTCCTTGGCATCACGAGAGATGACTAGCTCCAAATGCAATGGATTTATGTCAAACCACCTATGGCAGATTGACCTCTTCAATACATCTATTGATAAGCCTAAACTCACTTGGAATCCAAAACTATAATTATTATAATGCACTTTGCCCAAAATTCCTCTGTCAATATTTCCGCAAAAGTCATTTAGCACCTCCTGTAAACATAGCGACAAGTAATCTAATGGTTCTAAAAGTTAATTAGCACTACATAACAACAGATGTCATCAAAAATCAGAAGGTGCTAAATACATTTCGCACCCCCTTGTCATAGCATTTCAAAAAAACCATAAGGTGCTAAATGCATTAGCACACTTGACAACAAACACGGAGGTGCTAAATGCCATTTAGCACCACCTATTATCACACCAGAAGGTGCTAAACGCATTTAGCACCCCCATTCAGCACATTTGGCAACATACCAGAAGGTGCTAAATGCATTAGCACACTTGACAACAAACATTGAGGTGCTAAATGCCATTTAGCACCTCCCATTCAGCACATTTGATAATAAAACCTGAAGGTGCTAAATGCCATTTAGCACTAGCTGTTATCACATTTGGCAACAGTCCAGAAGGTGCTAAATGTATTTAGCACCCCTATTCAGAGCATTTGATAATAAAACCAGAAGGTGCTAATTACATTAGCACACTTGACAACAAACATGGAGGTGCTAAATGCCATTTAGCACCACCTCTTATCACATTTGACAGCAAAATAGAATGTGCTAAATGCATTTAGCACCACCATTCAGTACATTTAATAATAAAACTAGAAGGTGCTAAATGTCATTTAGCACCAGCTGTTATCACATTTGGCAACATTTTAGAAGGTGTTAAATGCATTTAGCACCCCCATTCAGAGCATTTGATAATAAAACCCCAAGATGCTAAATGCATTTAGCACCCTCTGTGAGTTCACATTACAAAAAATAAAATAAAAATTAAAAAAATTGAAAAGTATTAGGTTAAGTACACTAGAAGATGTAAAAGAGATTTAGTACGAGGTTTCAACACAATAACAAGCGATTTTATATTTCTAAAAGCTATTTAGCAGCACCAGAAACTGCTACACATTGAAAAGTAATGTGACGGTGATCAAACAAATTAGTAGCTGGTATGAATGTTTTTAATTGATTCAGATTAAGAAATATGATCAATGGAAGCAATATGTATGTATATTTCACGATGGAACAAATATATTAATGATGATCGGATGTAGTTTTTTTGAATCAATACCTGGATAATGAATCGAAATTGATTATTGGAATGATTTCTTGATTCATGTATGTGGTTGTGACGATCGATCGTTGTGGACTTTGATATTTTTTGATTGGGATTTGGTTGCAACTGGTTTTTTTTGAATACGTGAGAAGTTATATATATATATATATATATTAGGTTTAGTGTGTTATTACTTAAATAAGGAAGGGGCATTAATATCTTTTTCATATAGTGTCATTAATTTGTGATGCTAATTTATAATTGGCCTTTGTTATTATTGTAGTATGGCCTTATACCTAATTGCCTCATGTACTAAATCATATAGTAAAATATATATATATATATATATATAAATTATCTTATGGAATTAATTAGATTAAACTTAGTATAATTTTAAAAAGTCTAAAAACGAAATAAAATTATTAGTATATCTGAGTTGCGGTTCCCTTAGCTTTGCTTTACGTTTTATCTACTCAATTAACAAAAAATTGCCAATAATCAAAACACAAAAAATAAAAGTTATAAAAAAAATAGTTAAAAAAAAAAAACTAATAAAATAGTTTTACATAGAAGATAATTACACTAAAATTGTGTTTTAGTTCATTGAACCTCTCAATTCAATGGCATTTATTTTCAACCTCAAATAACTATTTTTACAGATAATTTTATCGCTATGACTGATTATTCTAACTTTGAAACGATACTTTTTCGGTTAACATTTCAATTCTTTCAGTGGCATTTTTGAAATGTTGAACTAATAGGATATAATATACTTAATTACACTAAAGCTGTATTTTTGTTCATTGATCCTCTCAATTCAAATATGTACAATTCAGACAATTTGTTTTCAACCTTCAGCCACTATGTTTTTACATGTGATTTTATTCTTATTTTTGATTTCTTCCGAATAATTACCTTTTTTCAATTTTGTTAAATTAATCCATTTCAACCATTAAGTTTAACCACCATTAAGTAAAGAGTGTTAATGAAGGATATTTTATATGACTATTGTCATACATGGATAATTTAAAGGTTAAAATGCATATTTCTCGTCTAATCATGCATCCACTTATTTTTTCTCACTTCATTACCTCTCTTTACTTATACCTATCACCTACCCCCAACCCCACACTCTCCCCTTCCCCCTTGCGTATAACTTTTAAAATTGTAAAATTTTAATTAATATAATAATATGGGTATTTCCAAAAAATGATATATTTTATCTGAAATCCTTAATTTGAGATATAAGAAAAAAAAGTGAGACTTAATTTGTGACAAAAAAAGAGTAATACAAATGTAGATTGATTGGTGGTAAAATAAGTAACATGTTTTCTATTGTGTGAAATATATCCAACACAAATGGTTGCTGACCATTTGTATTTCTTAATTGATATTTTCACTAAATATGTCAATAGTTGATTTGGATCATATTTATATGGTACTTTATCGAATTTTAGATGTTATCATTTCGGATTTAGATGAATAACTTTTTTTTCCTTGGTGCACAAATAATATTCAAACTATATTTGTTATTTTAACAAATATTCTGAAATAACTAAGTTGAATACGACTGAATACGCAACCATTGCCAAACCTACCGATGTGGACATTGGAATTCGAATATGATTTATTGATTTGTGTCAATTTTAAACTGATCATAATGGATTCGGTTGAAAAGTGATCGACAATGTAATATCATTTTGTTATTTGCGATAAGTGAATAAAATATATAAATCGTTCACAATTTTATGTTATGCCCGTGCCCGAGGGCACTCAAAACTTATTTAATTTTAATTAGTTTGTGTTTTTTTATAAACTATTTTTTTTTAAAACACAATTTACTAAAACACAAATAAGTTTTGAGTTTATTAAAATTTTAAGTTAAGAAAGTAAAAATAAAAATTGAGCTTCTACTACCTATGAATTATCATGCCATAGGTACAGTAGATGAAAATAAACAATTTTTGTTGTCCATAAATATAGATTTAATTTTTTCGCTATTTCGTGCCCTTGGGCATGGACATACCCTAATATACTTAAAAGTATCATTTCAAAGTTAGAATAATCAGTCATGTTCTAATCATTTATGGTAAAAGTAAATGCATAGAAGGAGAAAATAGAGGTTTTTAATTTTACATTTTTCTTCAAACAAACACTACAAGGAAAAAGGCCTATTATGTCATTTTTCAAGTGATATTTATCGCTATTTATGTCATTTTTTTACGATTCAGAAAGCGACATAATTACGGGTGTCATATATGTTCAAAAAACCGACATAAATGTAATCCTAAGTATGATGGTCCCACACAAAAGCGTCATATTTTTAAAAAATATTATTATATATTATATTATACGTTTTACACAAAATAAAAAATATATTTTATTATTTCTTAATTTATTTTTTGTTGTTTTTCTTTCTTCCTTTTTTAAATTGCACAATTAATTATCCATTTTTTAAGTGTTGTGAAAGGGATTCGAACCTTGGTACTCAGGGTTGTAACACTGGTGTGCTACCAACTAGGCTAAGATACTTATATGATAAAATTCTTTCTTTAAATTATAAGATGTACTATTCCGTTATATAATTTAAAAAATATATCTCCGCTGTTATTTATGAACATATAAAACTAAACTTTTATATTCCCAATGTCCACAAACGAATTAATATCACATCTAGTAACAAAAAATCTATTTAATTTCAACAAAAAGCACTTAAAATCACCAACCCAAGTATAATATTGCATATTTTTGAAAGAGATTAAATGTTTTCCATGTGTAGTAATTGTGTGTTGTATTTAGGGTTTTTCGTTTTATTACGGTTTTAGAAAAATTCTAAAACTTTTAGGATTTCAAAAGATTGCACATGCATTTCAGACTTTGTATAGGAATTAAAAATAAGTTTTATTATTTCGCTTTTTTAAATGACCATCATATATTGTTATAAGTAAGTAAGTCCTTTAAAAACCGACATATTTAGTTCGTATTAATGTCTATTGCTGTAAAATTGAGATAATAACTACATACTTCTAAAAAACGTCATAAGGTACATGAACTATAATGAGCTTATTGTGTCGCTTTACATAATAATTATCATAAATAAATATGTCACTTAAAAACTGACATAATTATTCATTATTTATGTCAGTTTTAACTGAACTGACACAATAGCTATAAAGTCTTAAAAAGCGACACAAATGTGGCACTATTTAACTTTTTATGTAATTCTTGACTTCACCGACATATTTTAAATAATAAAAGCGACATATTAAGCCATTTTTCTTGTAGTGAAATAGTACACAGATATACCTGATGCTAAACCATGGGGAA